>APFE031190395.1:0-48529 GCA_000404065.3 Pinus taeda | reverse complement strand
ATATATATATAACAGGATTGGTGGGTCCGCTATATCGCATATTGCAATATGCATAGGCCTAGGGCTCCACCGATTGCGATATGCGATTAGCTCCAGACCCGAAATATATGAATTATGGTTTATAACGTTGTCAAGATAGGTACCTCATGGTGCGCGCTGCGCCAATGTTGCATGCGATAAGATAAAAGGAGTGTTAGTATTTTTGAAAGTATTCCCATTATAAAGAGTTATGGTGGGAATAAAGAAGCGATGGAGGATTTTGTGGGTTAAGCACACAAATGATCATATTAAGGGTGCGGGTGATTATATGTGTGGGCATAAATGTGCCATGAATGATTATGAAGATTGGAAAATCCCGATGAAGGGAATGAATGAAGGGCTTGGCTGATTATAAATTGGATCATGCGACAGATGTTTAAAAAGGCGGGCTTAACCATTAGGAATTGGAGATTTGGCTCAGACAATGCGTTAAGGCCTTTGGAATAAAACATATCATTCGGAGAGGTGGAAGATCAACTTTAGGGGACCCATTCAAAATTAATACCAAGGCAGGTTTTGATAGGGTGGTAATTGTGGCCACAACAAGTCCTTCACCTTCCTTCAAGAAGTATTTCTGGTCATTGAGTTCCTCTATCCTTTTCACTGATTGTCCTAGATATTACATAACTTGGACCATTGTAGAAATTTTAGGGGTGGAGACAAATGGCAATGTGATGGCATGTAAATACCCTTCTTGATTTGGTATTGAGATGTAATATCCTAATCTGCAATCATCTAATTTTTTTGAACCCTGATGTTCAATGAGGACTAAAAAATGGATTTCCTAAGATGCAGTCTATCGGGATGCTTCCTACTGTGAATTTGACATTAATGTTGTAATTTTCTAAGCAAATAGTGGCCTTAGGAACTTCATACTGGAAGTTGTACTCTTGTGTTCCTAGCCCTATGACTTATATTGTTGATTTTGTCCAATATTTTATAGGGATTTATTTTTTTTTCAATAAATATATATCTACCCCTGTGTCTAACATAGTCTTTAAGGTAAAGAATTCTACCTGAACCTTGAATGTAAGCATAGCATGATATTCTTGATGTTGCACTATCATAATTTTCATGTTATTTAGCTCTGAATATTCATCTGATCTAACTTCATATATTTCTACATTTTATTTTTTTATGAAAGGGGTTTTTTTTCTCTAAAATTTCATCTTATTTCCTTTTACCTCTTTCTAGTCTCGAGACTTGAGTTTCGATTTTACTGATTTCTTTTTTTAGACTCCTTATTTCTTGACTAACTTCATTTATAGTTAGAACTCTTTGCTTATCTTGCTTGTGTAATCTTTGAAATGACTTATTATTTTTATCACAAGAAGCATCAACAAAAAGGGATTTTGGTGCAATACCTTTTCCTTAATTTACTGATGTAGAACCTTGGTTTTTAAGCATGGTTTGTAAAATTTCTACATCAGTTTCTCCTTCATTTCTCCTTCAGGAAGAATTTTTATTCCGGCTAAGGTTTTTGCTTCTTCGTCATCGGAAATGGAGTCATGCATATCTTTAATTTTTGTTGTAAATGAGACTCTTCTTTAGAGATATATTCAGACTCTAAATCAGAACTGTTGCAATGGGAATTTTTTGAATCTATACACTTACAATAGTTAGTGTAAATACTACATCATTATTTTCTGAATATTCTGAGTCCGAAAAACTAAAAATTGAAGTCTTCGTAGAATCACAACAATTCTCCATAAAATCACAACATTTTTTTTCCTATAACATGCATTTCTTCTTTAATATGAATATCAGGACAATTTTCTGCTTTGCAGAATTTGGACTGACATTTATAGCATTGGACTAAGATTAGTGTTTTTCCTTCTTATCTCCATTTTTCCTATTGATTTTTCTTAGAAAATTATTGTGAATTTTTCCCTTTGTGTAGCTTATATTCTTCCCCATGTGAACATTTATTTGAGGTATGGCCATGTTTCCCACATAACCAACAAGTAAGTTTATTCGAGGCTTCTTGCTTGTGTGTTCCCATATGGATATCTTGTGGACCATAGTAATGGGAACTTGGGATTATTTTGTAATATTTTTTTTTCTTTTTGACTTTTGGGGTTCTGCAGAGACGTTTGTTTGTTTTTTTTTTCATGGCATTTTTCACTCTATTTATTTGTACAACGGGGTCATCTAAAGGCAAGCCATATTTTTTGCATATAGATTTGTTATCTTGTAGCCTCGACAATATTTGTATGGAATTTTTCACTTTCATATTTGTATAGAGGCCTACTAGAGCTTTAGTTATCATACTGTATATCTCCCCCTAGGTGTAAGATTCATAGGGGTTCTGGAAAACATTTTATATTTTCAAATAATCTACAACCTTTGAAGGAAGGGCTACAAAATAAACATGTTTCCATAAAATTTTCTTACTTTCTATTACTTCATAGATTATTTGGACTCAATCTATATGGAAATATTCATATTGTGATATTCTTTTGAATTTGAGGGTCATTAACACTAGACACTGCTTTTCATAAATCCATGTTTCTACATCGCACCAGTGTTCAAGAATGAAAGATGTCAATGCTATGATCATGTTGCTTTGTGGACTTCCATTTCCATTACATATGATATCACCAGTTTCATCTTTCAATGTTTCTTCTGCCATTTTATCTACACGTGCTAGGAAAGATTCTACTTCCCACCATCTTTGCAGGGTACAAGTAAACCATTGAATTAATGTATTACATGCTTCTACTTCACTTTTTCCTCTCATTCAAATTAGCTTATACTCAGTAAACATCTGATCTATCATTTGTCTTATTTGTCTTGAATTCAAAATATCAATATTCCATTCCTTATGAGCATCAATGAAAAAAGGTTTGAGTTTCTAGCATCTTTACTATACCACTTAGATCAAGTGTAGGATATTGAGAGTATTGGATGGGAAGTGGTTCATAAACTAGCCTGAGATGGGACTCATATGAAGATTTTTATTTTTCTGCTTTTTCTTTCGGAAACAAGCTAGGAAATTTATCTACAAGTTTTTGAACAGATTGTATTTGTATAGGATGCCAGTTGAATAGTAGTGAAGAAGGAATTTCTTTGTCTTTGTTTGCCAAAGACATTTTTGCAAATTGGCAAGAAAGGTCATCAATGTTTTCATGGTTTAATACAAATCTCTTTTTACTTCATGTCCAATTTCTTCAAAGTGGTTTTCCATTTTTACCGATAATGTGTTTGCTTCATTATATCCTTCTCTTACAAACCCTTCTATAGTAGAGATGGAAAATTGAAATTCATTCATACTTTTATTTACACTATTCATAGAGACTTCAAGAGTATCTATTTGGTATTTTTGTACACTAGTTGAGGATGTATGCATTTCTAGACCTTTTAAAGAAGTATTGATCCAATTTACTTGTTCACAAACCTTCTATATTCTGCCCTCAGTCCCTATGACAGAGTCATATTTTAGAAGTAATGGTACTGCTTTAGTAACCTTGCCTGTCTCTTCAAAAGTGATTCCTTTATATGGAGGAAAAATAGTGGGAGATTCAATTTTTGTGCCATCTATAGTTGTCCACTGATATTTAGAGGAGGTAGATAAGGATTATGCAGATATCATCTATACATCCATGTTATCATTTGTTGTCTTCCATTCATAAAAGGAAATCCATGCATTGTTCCGATCCATATAATATTTCTAAGATAATGAGATATTATGCTTTTATTATAAGGATATAGATATGTTGAATTCTTCTGTGTCTTGATGAGTAAATAAATCCCAATTTAACATCCTCTTCATTTAGTCTATATCAACCTTGTGTTTTAGGCAGCCTTCGATAAGAGAAAATAATTTATACATCTCAGGTTTTGATGGTTTTTTGCAATTGTTTGGAACATGATTTTTGAATATGAAAGATGGAATAAGCTCATCCATTTGTTCTAAGTATCCAAGTCAATATATTGGCATGTTAGGAGGTTTCATTTTGCTAAACATTTTAGTTAACCTAGGGTATTCATTCTTAAGGGATGACAATTCATGTATTACCAGGACATAACCATTAGGAAATGATCTATCACTACATTTTTGATTTGAACATGAATTTTTCAGCATGGAGGATGGTGCTTCACTCATTCTTGGGTTTTGGTTCTCATGAGTGCCAATATGTACAATAGATTGTAAGTTAACTAATGATTGATAGGTAGGACATTTAACTATTAACTTAGAAAAATTTAAAAATTGAGCAAGATCAAACTACTCACTATGAACACAGTTTATACAAGTGGATGATGAATCTGTTGTGGTTTCTTCAGAAAAAATGGGCTCTGATTTTATGTATTCTTCTATTTATCTATCTATCATTTTTCTAGGAATGTTAGAGCATCTTGGAATCCCACGATATTAGTCACACCGATAGTCAGGTGACTAAACATTACATTATTTTATGTGGTGGATTCTTTTATTGTGCGAATTCCATGGGAAATAAATATATGTACAATAATCATGTTCCCAACACATTTGTGCCAAGGAATATTTGTCTGGCATATCTCCCATTGGTGTCCCATCCTTTAGAAAATATGCATCGAACTATCATAGGATTCCCAATAACTATTTGTTGCTTCATATTTGTCATAACTAACCATTGGTGATGTGTGGCCATGAAATCTAAAATAATACCATCATCTGTGAATCTATTCAAATCTGTTACAGTTTTACAAGGCTGATGAAAGTAGTCCATACAATCCATATAGTCTTGTCTGTAATCTGATTAGAAATAAATGGGGCCCATAGAAGTTTTCTTGATGTTGAACCATGTCCACCATTCCCTTAACGAGATTAGCCAATGTAGGAGTTGGGTAACAAATAGTGATCCAAATTTTAAGAGTGTATAATAGATACTATCTTCTTTGTCTCTATAGAGTAAATTCCACCATAATTTTTTTTACAGAGATAAATCGTCAACAAAATCAGGAAAAACAATTATGGGTTATATTGTGGCCACAGGAGTCTTTGATGGAAAATTGAATCTCTAGCCATATTTATCACAAAAATATTTGTGAAATATATTAAATATGATATTTCCCTCCCTCCAAATTATAAATCTTTAAAATGAAGATTGAGGGTATCTTTTGCTAGATTTTTCAGGTGTCTAGAATTATCAGAAACTATGTCATGAATCCATTTGCTGGATTTTGGATAGATCTTATGTTTTGGGACCAAATGTTGTAAGTCTCCTTGCAGTTGGATATTTGCATCTAACACTTGAGTATTTCTCAAATGCCACGTCATTGTCCAGGAATTCATATAATGTCCTGAGGGGACACGGAAGGTTGTTTTAAACCAATCTTCTTCCTTGATTGAAACCTGCTAGAACTCTAACTTCATGTAAATTTTTGAAAATATCTTGGCTCCTACAATTTTAGATATCATATTTCCTTTATGAGGGATAGGATATGCATCATCGACTAGAACATTATTTAATGTCTTGTAATTTAATACTAGTCCGGGCACTCCTCTGATTCGTTTAGAGAGCTTATTCACATAGAATCCATAACAGTTCCATGGACTATCAGATTCTCTTATTAGTCTTCTTTATAGGAGATCTTTCATTTCTCTTTGGCAGAGTTTTCTACATTCTTCATTCATTGGAATAACTCTGCTTTTACATGGTTTTCTAGTATATTCATCTTTGTAGGGAAATTCTACGAAATATTGTCTACTTCCCAAGAAAGCGTTAGGTTCTTCTGCACAACATTCTACTTTTAACTATTTTCTCAATTCTTCTACTTTTCTTATGACTGAAACTTGTTTCATTTCTTCATCTATCTTTAAGTAGGATTTTAGATCTTTGAGTTCTTCTAGCCTGTTTACTAATTTTCCTAACCCTTCCATAGCTTGGACCATTGTAGAAATTCTAGGGGTGGAGAAAAACAGTAATGTGATGGCATGTAAATACCCTTCTTGATTTGGAACTGGGATATAATACCATGATCTGCCATCATCTAATTTTATTGAACTATGAGGTTCAACAATGACTAAAAATGGATTTCTGAGGATGCAGTCTACTGGGGTGCTTCCTAATGTGAATTTGAATTTAATGCAGTAATTTTCCAAACAAATAGTGGATTTAGGAACTTCATACTAGAAGTTGTACTCTTGTTACGCTGTAAGGCGTTTCCCTTTGAAATGAATTACCCCAGATGATGCCGTGTCCTATTTTTGACCATGGATTTGTGGTGTTAGATGATTGAACAAACTTGGGTTGTTGATCTTCACACTGTCTTTTTATCTCCCAACCCAACGGCCTCTCTGTCTTCAGAGTTATTTTTCAGGCTCGAACACTTATAGTGGTGCGATTGCTCACACATCCAAATACGATTACGATCCATATTCACCTTTAGATCTGATCTCCATAGAACCGAGTTTTCAGATTTTGAATCTGCCATTGGTTCGGAGAAATAATCTACAGGGTTTAATCTATTGATTTCGAGGGTTTTATCTGTCAATTTCCAGAGGTTTTTGGCTCTCCTATTTTTTTATTTTTCCAATTTTTACAGCCATGTCGCTTCGACCCAATTCTGGGACCGAGGTCCAGAAGAAGAATTACAAGCCATCAGTCGATGATGACAAAGCTCGCCGCAAAAGAGAGGATAATTTGATAGAAATCAGGAAAAGTAAGAGGGAATATAATTTGCAGAAGAAGAGAAGAGAAGGGATACAGGTGGCCATCTGAAAAAATATATGTGATAGAACACAGTCATCCAATTGAGGAAGTTATCACTGTGGGTGTGGTCCCTCGACATGTAGAGTTTCTTGCAAGGGATGATTTCCCTCAGCTTCAGGTATGATCTGTTTTTCAATTCAGATTCTAAGCATTGAATTGACATTATATTGTGGTAATCTAATATTGTTTTAATTTGGTCATATTATAGTTTGATGCAGCCTGGGCTTTAACAAATATTGCATCAGGAACCTCAGAGCATACCAGAGTTGTGATTGATCATGGAGCTGTGCCCAAGTTTGTGTAACTTCTTAGTGTTTCCAGTGATGATGTCAGAGAACAGGTTTCATTTTGGACCTTTCCATCCATTTATGTTACTCAATTGACATAAGTTGCATTTACAAGTTTTCTTCCTTGTATTCTTATGTTGTCGGCCTTGATTTATATTGAATACAGGCCGTTTGGGCTTTGGGAACCATTCTTCGAGAATAACATTGTGGGTTGCTTTATGAGAATTGGGATAGGAATGTCCAAGTCAAGACAAAGTACTTACCGTCTTTGCATGGTAAAAAATGTTGATGCGACAGACCCTGATAAAAACAATACAAGTTTGAGAACTGCACCACATACAAGTATTTGAATTGTTTCTGGGGTAGCGAGAGTAGTGCAGCAAGATGGCAGATGGCTAGGGTGTCTGATTCACCTCCACTTGAGAAAGAGTTTTGAGATTGGGAACGGGAAGTAGAACGCAATGGTGGTTGGATGATTAGTCGAGCAGAAGTTGAGGAAAAAATAAATGTGCCAAAAAAGATAAATCAATTTGTGTATTCTGCGGAAACTGTAAAACAAATGTTGCAGGAAAAGAAGTGGGCTTCCAAAAGGCCATCGAATGTGGCTGCTGAAAAGGACAGGGTTAGAAGAGAGATGGAGCTGGATGAGAGCACGCATGATTATTCAGAAGTCGAGAGAATTAAAGTGAGATTGAAGGAACTAGAAGTCCTTTCTCTTCAGAGCAAAAGAAAGGATGAAAAAGCCTTGATGCTAGTAGAAATGAATAAGAAAAACAAGGCTAAAAATTTCAAGAACGCTTCCAAGATCAAGCCTCTAAACCTTAATCTTAAAGTAGGGGAAGCAGGTTATGATCCTTTCACTCAGCATTGGACTCAACCTCAAAATTATTATGATACAAAGACAAAGGTTACTGAAGACAACATTGATGTGAACAAAGAGGCAGATGCAGCCAAAATAGAGGAAGCCGTAGCAATAGAAACTGCTGAGGATGATGGAAGGCTTGTCGACACTAATGCTCCTGTATCAGAAGATGCAAAGGTGTATTCTTTGCATGGTTTTGAATTTCCAATTTCACTTGCTGGACCGCAAAAGTATGGGGGTGCTCAAGGGGCCCCTTTAGCTTTTATGGCTAGAAAGCAGAAGATTGAGTCAACTTGTGGAGTGCATGTTCCTCGCAATGATGGAAGGAGGCATAGTCTGACATTAACTGTGAATGATTACAAGTGTAGAACAGGCCTACTGTGAAAATAAATAATGATATTTTCTCTTCTTGTTGGTTTCCCCATTTAATTTTTATATGAAAGATTCGGAAATTTCCTTTTGGGATTGCCAGAAACATATGCAGAAAAACCTTAAAGTGAACATTTTTGTAAATTGTTTCAAATTCTATATGTAGTGTGCCATTATAGGCACTTTAAAACACAACTGTAATAACCTAGTCAACCAAGGATTGTCTTTTAACAGTAGCAACATTATGGATTGTTGACAAGCATGAAATCAACAATGTGTTAGAAATATAGGCTGTATTTTCTTGACATCGAAAGTTCAAGGGTGTTTTTTTGTCTCAACCATTCTGCTAAAAAATGGTATATAATGTTCCAAAAGGATTCCTTTCCTCTATGTAGCACTATACCACTGCAAGTTATCACGCAGTTGGTGAAACATGACATTTTATGTTGTTTGAGATTGATGTCGAGTGATGCCTTTTTCTAAATTATTGTTGAAATATGTAGTGTTTTTCAGATTCATGTAATAAATGCTATGTTTTATTAATTTCTGTTGTTGTAGTATAGTTTTCTTAAATGCTTTGAGTTGTGGTTGTTTTGTTGTGCTTAGTTGTTTATTCTTGCTTTCAATTGATTGCAATTCTATCTATTAAGAAACTATATTTTACATGGTAAAAAAGTTTGGCTGAATCCACTTCCCCTGGAAAGGCAAGTGAAATAAAAAAAGCAACTTAGAACCAGTAGAAATTGATATTTATGCAGTAAATTAGTTCTATTTAATGAGTCCCCAACTAGCCAACCCATGAAATGTTTGGGGGTGTGCTCTGGTCGTTTTAAACACCCCTCTTCCCATCTCCCCAGTTCAGCTGTCCTGGAAACTTCTACACATAGTTCAAATTCAATTAGGGTGCCTAGAAAGTTTGTTTTTCAATCCAAAAAATGGACTTATGCAAATGGGGAGATGTGCTTCCTTTAAATTCCAGAAGGATTACATTTGGGCTAGACCATATCAGGCATTGCAAGTGGCCCAGTTTTGGGGTCTTCTAAGATGAACCATGCATCACAATCACTTTTTTTTTGCCAAGCTATGGCAGCAGGGAGTTGTTCTTTCCATAAAAATAAGACAGTGCTTAAATTTTGTCCCAACCGTTTATTGGTGTTGTGGAAGACTAGATGTTTGGTGCGTCGCCCGACACACCATTGCATTCACCATTGAACAATGATCTCATTGGTTGTTCAGCTGAAATTTCTATTTTTTGAAATTGCTTACTTTATAACATGTTTTTAAAGGCAACACAACATGTTGCAACTTGCATGAAAAGTAATGTCCAACTGTGGGACATGCAAGGACAATGGGTTTAAATTTCAATTTACAATTGTGCATCAATTACATATAAATAATGACTTGACTTAAGCCCAAATATGTTATAGCCAAAATATAACAAGGGAGTCTTACTAAGATTATGTTGGCTATGTTACAGTTGGAGAATCTTCCTACAATGGTAACAAGGGTCTGGTCTGATGATCCTACCATGCAGTTAGGAGCATCAACTCAATTCAGGAAGCTTCTCTCCATTGGTAATAGTCTTGAGTATATGTATCTTTATTACCATTTTTATTTTGTCTTTAGGAAATGGCCATATGAAAAAATATATGTGACATAATGTAGTCCTCCAATTGAGGAAGTTATCACTACGGGTGTGGTCCCTCGACTTATAGAGTTTCTTGCAAGGGATGATTTCCCTCAGCTTCAGGTATGATCTGTTTTTCAATTGAGATTCTAAGTATTGAATTGACATTATATTGTGGTAATCTAATATCATTTTAATTTGGTCATATTATAGTTTGAGGCAGCCTGGGCTTTAACACATATTGCATCAGGAACCTTAGAGCATACCAGAGTTGTGATTGATCTTGGAGCTATGCCCAAGTTTGTGTAACTTCTTAGTGTTTCTAGTGATGATGTCAGAGAACAGGTTGCATTTTGGACCTTTCCGTCCATTTATGTTACTCAATTGACATTAGTTTCATTTACAAGTTTTCTTCCTTGTATTCTTATGTTGCCAGCCTTGATTTATCTCGAATACATGTTGCCGAGTACCTGTTTAGGACAGGGTCCAATGTTTAGCTTCACAAACCATATTGTCCGCTGTGTCAATGAATTTTTGCAACCATATATTCTGACAGAGAAGATCCCTTCTATTTAATTTCATAAATCCTATCAGGATGTCCAAGAATTATTACCTGACAGAGAAATATTCTGTTAGTACTGGAGACTTAGAAGGAGATAACCAAATAGTCAGTACTAGAGAGTAAGAAGGAGATATCCAAACAGTCTGGGATTCAACATTGTTACACACATAGAGAACAATCCAGAAAATACCATAAAGTTCGTCACAGATCTGCATTATTTTACAGATATATTTTGGATGGAGATCGTAAAATAAGTCAGACATATCTCAAGCCATTTATCGGAAATGGGCTTGGAGTACTGGATATTGCATTTCTAAGACCATCAGATCTTGCCTTTCCTGGACTTTCCTCTCCTTCTGATAAAGGGAACACTATTTTTCTCTTACAGTGGATAGAGTATTTCATAGTAAACTGGCTTGAGACGTTCACTCAAGGGTTCAAAAGGAGCATAACTGAAGGAAAATGGCCTAAAACACATTGGGGTACCAATCTCCTAGCCTGTCTTTTTATACAATTCTGAATGGAAATCTGTTGGTTTGTAGTTAAATGACCCTCCCTTCATTGGTATTTCATTCTACGACAAACCCATTGATGATTTCAAGCGGGCCCTCCAACAGATGGGAGTGGTGGTTGAGTTTGGGAAAGGATGTTGATGTTATCACCAAACATATCCAAATGCACATGGAATTGCCAGTCATAACTAAACATCATGAATATCTTCATAACTTTGAACGGAAGCCTGTCGATAGTAGCTCTGTTAAAATAAGGTTTCCGCTTGATGGTGGACTTGGGGGTGAATGGAAGGATTCAAAAGTGTCTAGGTCATGACGAAGATGCCATCTTTCAACGTAGATTATAAATCCTGGCACAACTTCTATGAAGAGGAATTACTTTCTTTCTTTCTTGTTCTCTTGGTGTGTCTCTTTATTCCAAAATTTGACATTATTGCAGTCTGTCGCTAGATTGGGTATCCAGTGATAATCAAGTTTCTGCAACAAAATGCTGCTTAGTTTGGAGAAAGTTTTTAAAGCAATGGTAGCAGGGGTCTAGTCTGATGATCCTACCATGCAGTTAGAAGCATCAACTCAATTCAGGAAGCTTCTCTCTATTGCTAATAGTCTTGAGTATATGTATCTTTATTACCATATTTTTTTGTCTTTAGGAAATGGCCATCTGAAAAAATATATGGGACAGAACGTAGTCCTCCAATTGAGGAGGTTATTGCTGCGGGTGTGGTCCCTCAACTTGTAGAGTTTCTTGCAAGGGATGATTTCCGTCAGATTCAGGTATCACCTATTTTTCAATTGAGATTCTAAGTATTGAATTGACATTATATTGTGGTAATCTAATATCGTTTTAATTTCGTCATATTATAGTTTGAGGAAGCCTGGGCTTTAACAAATATTGCGTTAGGAACCTCAGAGCATACCAGAGTTGTGATTGATCATGGAGCTGTGCCCAAGTTTGTGTAACTTCTTAATTTTTCCAGTGATGATGTTAGAGAACAGGTTGCATTTTGGACCTTTCCATCCATTTATATTACTCAATTGACATTAGTTGCATTTACAAGTTTTCTTCCTTGTATTCTTATGTCACCGGCCATGATTTATCTTGAGTAAAGGTTGCCGAGTACCTGTTTAGGATAGGGTCCTGTGTTCAGCTTCATAAATCATATTGTCCACTGTGTCAATGAATTTTTGCAACCAGATATTCTGACGGAGAAGATCCCTTATATTTAATTGCATCAATCCTATCAGGCTATCCAAGAATTATTACCTGACAGAGAAATATTCTGTCAGTACTGGAGACTTAGAAGGAGATATCCAAACAGTTAGTACTGGAGAGTAAGAAGGAGATATCGAAACAGTCTGAGGATTCAAAACTGTTACGCACATAGAGAATGATCTAGAAAATACCATAAAGTTCGTCACGGATCTGCATTATTTTACAGATATATTTTGGATGGAGATCATAAAAGAAGTCGGACAAATCTCAAGCCATTTAGCAGAAATGGGCTTGGAGCACTGGATATTGCATTTCTATGTCCACAAGATCTTGCCTTGCCTGGACTTTCCTCTCCCCCTAATAAAGGGAATGTCATTTTGCTCTTATAGTGCATAGAGTATTTCACAGTAAACTGCCTTGAGACATTCACTCAAGAGTTCAAAATGAGCATAACCAAAGGAAAATAGCCCAAAACACATTGGGGTACCAATCTCCTAGCCTGTCTTTTTTATTCAATTCTGAATGGCAATCTGTTGGTTTCCATTTAAAGGACCTTCCCTTCATTGGTATGTCATTCTACAGGAAATCCATTGATGATTTCAAGTGGGCCCTCCAACAGATGGGAGTGGTGGTTGAGTTTGGGAAAGGATGTTGATGTTATCTCCAAACATATCCAAATGCACATGGAATTGCCAGTCATAACCAGACTTCACGAATATCTTCATAACTTTGAAAGGAAGCCTGTCGATAGTAGCTCGGTTAAAATAAGGTTTCTTCTTAATGGTGGACTTGGGGGTGAATGGAAGGATTCAAAAGTGTCTAGTTCATGAAGAAGATGCCATTTTTCACCGTAGATTATAAATCCTAGCACAACTTCTATGAAGTGGAATTACTTTCTTTCTTTTCTTGTTCTCTTACTGTGTCTCTTTATTCCAAAATTGGACATTATTGCAGTCTGTCGCTAGATTGGGTATCCAGTGATAATCAAGTTTCTGCAACAAAATGCTGCTTAGCTTAGAGAAATTCTTTAAAGCAATGGTAGCAGGGGTCTGGTCTGATGATCCTACCACGCAATTAGAAGTATCAACTCAATTCAGGAAGCTTCTCTCTATTGGTAATAATCTTGAGTATATGTATCTTTATTACCATATTTTTTTGGATTTAGGAAATGGCCATCTGAAAAAATATATGTGACAGAACGCAATCCTCTAGTTGAGGAAGCTATTGCTGTGGGTGTGGTCCCTTGACTTGTATAGTTTCTTGCAAGGGATGATTTCCCTCATTTTCAGGTATGATCAGTTTTTCAATTGATATTCTATGTATTGAATTGACATTATATTGTGGTAATCTAATATCATTTTAATTTGCTCATATTATGGTTTGAGGTAGCCTGGGCTTTAACAAATATTGCGTCAGGAACCTCAGAGCATACCAGAGCTATGATTGATCATGGAGCTGTGCCCAAGTTTGTGGAAATTCTTAGTTGTCAGTGATGATGTCAGAGAACAAGTTGCATTTTGGACCTTTCCATCCATTTATGTTACTAAATTGACATTAGTTGCATTTACAAGTTTTCTTCCTTGTATTCTTATGTCATCAGCCTTGATTTATCTTAAATACAGGTTGTCGAGTACCTGTTTAGGACAAGGTCCTGTGTTTAGCTTCATAAATCATATTGCCCGCTGTGTCAATGAATTTTTGCAACCAGATATTCTGACGGATAAGATCCCTTATATTTAATTTCATCAATCCTATCAGGCTGTCCAAGAATTATTACCTGACAAAGAAATATTCTGTCAATACTCGAGACTTAGAAGGAGATATCCAAACAGTCAGTACTGGAGAGTAAGAAGGAGATATCCAAATAGTCCGGGGATTCAACATTGTTACACACATAGAGAACAATCCGGAAAATACCATAAAGTTTGTCACGGATCTGCATTATTTTACAGATATATTTTGGATGGAGATCATAAAAGAAGTCGGACAAATCTCAAGCCATTTATCAGAAATGGGCTTGGAGCACTGAATATTGCATTTCTAAGACCACCAGATCTTGCCTTGCCTGGACTTTCCTCTCTTCCTGATAAAGGGAACGTCATTTTTCTCTTAGAGTGGATAGAGTATTTCAAAGTAAACTGCCTTGAGACGTTCACTCAAGAGTTCAAAAGAAGCATAACCGAAGGAAAATGACCCAAAACACATTGGGGTACCAATCTCCTAGCCTGTCTTTTTTATTCAATTTTGAATGGCAATCTGTTGGTTTGCAGTTAAACAACCTTCCCTTCATTGGTATTTCATTCTACGACAAACCCATTGATGATTTCAAGTGGGCCCTCCAATAGATGGGAGTGGTGGTTGAGTTTGGGAAAGGATGTTGATGTTATCACCAAACATATCCAAATGCACATGGAATTGCCAGTCATAACTAGACTTCATGAACATATTCATAACTTTGAACGGAAGCCTGTCGATAGTAGCTCTATTAAAATAAGGTTTCCGCTTGATGGTGGACTTGGGGGTGAATGGGAGGATTCAAAAGTGTCTAGGTCATGACGAAGATGCCATTTTTCACCGTAGATTATAAATCCTGGCACAAATTCTATGAAGAGGAATCACTTTCTTTCTTTTCTTGTTCTCTTGGTGTGTCTCTTTATTCCAAAATTAGACATTATTGCAGTCTATCACTAGATTGGGTATCCAGTGATAATCAAGTTTCTGCAACAAAATGTTGCTTAGTGTGGAGAAATTTTTTAAAGAAATGGTAGCAGACGTCTGGTCTGATGATCCTACCATGCAGTTAGAAGCATCAACTCAATTTAGGAAGCTTCTCTCTATTGGTAATAGTCTTGAGTATATGTATCTTTATTACCATATTTTTTTCTCTTTAGGAAATGGCCATCTGAAAAAAAATATGTGACAGAACGCAGTCCTCCAATTGAGGAAGTTATCACTACAGTTGTGGTCCCTCGACTTGTAGAGTTTCTTGCAAGGGATGATTTCCCTCAGCTTTAGGTATGATCTGTTTTTCACTTGAGATTCTAAGTATTGAATTGACATTATATTGTGGTAATCTAATATCGTTTTAATTTGGTGATATTATAGTTTGAGGCAGCCTGGGCTTTAAAAAATCTTGCGTCAGGAACCTCAGAGCATACCAAAGTTGTGATTGATCATGGAGCTGTGCCCAAGTTTGTGTAAATTCTTAGTGTTCCCAGTGATGATGTCAGAGAATAGGTTGCATTTTGGACCTTTCCATCCATTTATGTTACTCAATTGACATTAGTTGCATTTACAAGTTTTCTTCCTTGTATTCTTATGTCGTTGGCCTTAATTTATCTTGAATACAGGTTGCCGAGTACCTGTTTTGGATAGGGTCCTATGTTCAGCTTCACAAATCATATTGTCCGCTGTGTCAATGAATTTTTGCAACCAGGTATTCTGATGGAGAAGATCCCTTATATTTAATTTCATCAATCATATCAGGCTGTCCAAGAATTATTACTTGACAGAGAAATATTCTGTCAGTAATGGAGACTTAGAAGGAGATATCCAAACAGTTAGTACTGGAGAGTAAGAAGGACATATCCAAACAGTCTGGGGATTCAACACTATTACACACATAGAGAATGATCCAGAAAATACCATGATGTTCGTCACGGATCTGCATTATTTTACATATATATTATGGATGGAGATCATAAAAGAAGTCGGATAAATCTCAAGCCATTTATCAGAAATGGGCTTGGAGCACTGGATATTGCATTTCTAAAACCACCAAATCTTGCCTTCCATGTACTTTCCTCTCCTCCTGATAAAGGGAATATCATTTTTCTCTTATAGCGGATAGATTATTTCAGAGTAAACTGCCTTGAGACATTCACTCAAGAGTTCAAAAGTAGCATAACCAAAGGAAAATGGCCCAAATCACATTGGGGTACCAATCTCCTAGCCTATCTTTTTTATTCAAGTCTGAATGGCAATCTGTTGGTTTGTAGTTAAATGACCTTCTCCTCATTGGTATTTCATTCTACGACAAACCCATTGATTATTTCGAGCGGGCCCTCCAACAGATGGGATTGGTGGTTGAGTTTGGGAAAGGATGTTGATGTTATCGCCAAACATATTGAAATATCTTGAATATGGGCCATTTGGGCTTTGGGGACAATTCTTTGAGAATATCATTATGGGCTGCTTTGTGAGAATTGGGATAGGAATGTTGGTAAAAAATGTTGATGCGACAGACCATGATAAAAACAATACAAGTTTGACAACGGCACCACATACAAGTATTTGAATTGTTTCTGGGGTAGCGAGAGCAGTGCATCAAGATGGTAGATGGTTAGGGTGTCTGATTCACCTCCACTTGAGAAAGATTTTTTAGATTGGGAATGGGAAGTAGAACGCAGTGATGGTTGGATGATTAGTCGAGCAAAAGTTGAGGAAAAATAAATGCGCTAAAAAGATAAATCAATTTGTGTATTCTGCAGAAACTGTAAAACAAATGTTGCAGGAAAAGAAGTTGGCTTCCAAAAGGCCATCGAATGTGGCTGCTGAAAAGGACAGGGTTAGAAGAGATATGGAGCTGGCGGAGAGTAGGCATGATTATTCATAAGTTGAAAGAATTAAAGTGAGATTGAAGGAACTAGAAGTCCTTTCTCTTCAGAGCAAAAGCAAGGATGCAAAAGCCTTGATGCTAGCAAAATTGAATAAGAAAAACAAGGCTGAAAATTTTAAGAATGCTTCTGAGATAAAGCCTCTAAACATTAATCTTAAAGCAGGTGAAGCAGGTTATGATCCTTTCACTCGGCGTTGGACTCAATCTCAAAATTATTATGATACAAAGGCAAAGGTTGCTGAAGACAACAGTGATGCGAACAAAGAGGCAGATGAAGCCAAAATAGAGGAAGCCATAGCAATAGAAACTGTTAAGGATGATGGAAAGCTTGTCGACACTAATGCTCCTGTATCAGAAGATGCAAAGGTGTATTCTTTGCATGATTTTGAACTCCCAATTTCACTTGCTGGACTGCAGAAGTATGGGGGTGCTCAAGGGGCCTCTTTAGCTTTTATGGCTAGAAAGCAAAAGATTGAGTCAACTTGTGGAGTGCAAGTTCCTAGAAATGATGGAAGGAGGCATAGTCTAACATTAACTATGAATCATTACAAGCATAGAAGAGGCCTTCTGTGAAAATAAATAATGATATTTTATTTGCTTGTTGGTTTCCCCATTTAATTTTTATATGAAAGATTCAGAAATTTCCTTAAAGTGAACATTTTTGTAAATTGTTTCAAATTCCATATGTAGTGTGCCATTATAGGCACTTTAAAACACAACTGCAATAACCTAGTCAACCAAGGATTGTCTTTTAACAGTAGCAAGATCATGGATTGTTGGCAGGCATGAAATCAACAATGTGTTAGAAATATAGGATGTATTTTCTTGGCATCTAAAGTTGAAGGGTGTTTTTTTGTATGAAGCATTCTGCTAAAAAATGGTATATAATGTTCCAAAAGGATTCCTTTCCTCTAAGTAACACTATTCCACTTCAAGTTATCATGCAGTTGGTGAAACATGGTATTTTATGTTGTTTGAGATTGATGTTGAGTGATGCCTTTTTCTAGATTATTGTTGAAATATGTAATGTTTTTCATATTCATGTAATAATTTCTATGTTTTATTAATTTTTGTTGTTGTAGTATAGTTTGCTTAAATGCTTTGAGTTGTGGTTGTTTTTTTGTGCTTAGTTGTTTATTCTTTCTTTCGATTGATTGCAATTCTATCTAATAAGAAACTACCTTTTACATGGTAAACAATTTTGGTTGAATCGAGGAAAACATTTGAAAATCTAGAGGAACTTTGGTACAGCCAAATAATTTGGTTCAGTTGGGATTTGTATAGTCAATCTCTTGTTTTTCCAAAAATGAACCAAACCAAATTCAATTTTAACCCAAAAAAATCATCTTCCCAAGAAACCCTAAAGAATTCTTAAGAAAATGCATTTTAACTTTCAAGCCACCAATGAATATGTTATTTGCCCATTTCTTCTCCCTGTCTCACCAATGCCTGTCACTACTCCCTCGTTTAGGAGCTAGCCATTGGAGATTTCAGGAGACTATGCTTCTGCTAATGCCTAGAGAGGTTTGTCTATTCTGTTCATGTGTGAAGTCTCGAGGAGACTGCATTTATAGCGGGGACATTGTTGCCTGCACCTTAAAGGCCTGCTTAGACATTCATAAACAAAGTTACACTCAAATGAAGCATGCCAACCGAGCCAACATACTAAATAAGTAGCTTCCACTAGGTATTTAGTCATATATTCTCTGTTTTCTATGTGCTTATTTAATTTTTATTTTTCAACTTGAAAGGGTGTACCTAATGTCTGTGCATATCCTTCTTACTTCCAGAACACCTAGAACAGGTTACATGACCTACATTATCAAAAGTAGAATCACAACACACACAAACAAATACATACGCCCACCAAGAACAAGAAAATAGTGTGATGGCTATCAACTTTTTTAAATCAAACTTGTAATAATCTTAATCATAAATCTAATGTTCTTTAGAGAAGACCCGCTACTCTAGTTTTTGCTGGGTTTCGTACAGTTTATAGTCTATGATAAGGAAATACATTTCTTGAAGAGATTTCATCAGAAGGCTCAATGGACCTTTGAGCATTTTTGTAGGGGTTTATGTTATCCAATCATTAGAATTTTTGATAAAATTAGTCTCGACTATCCACATACCTATTTTTTTCAATAAATTTGAAGAAGTGCATGTTTTTTCTTTAAGAATATGTATACTCTTGAATTTTCTGAACTGTAGTTTTGTGGGCCACATGTTTTCTATATTGTATGGTATCCACATTTGAATTCAGATTTTATCTTGATAACTATCATTTCTTAGTATGTTTTTATGAATATATTGCATTGTAAGTGTTCTTTCTCTTCTTACATTAGACAAGAGAATATGGCTACTTTGACAATGTGAAGTTGTTGAAGATGCAAAAATTCCCTTTCTTTACATGAGCCAACTTGACTTTCAATAGAAACGTTGCTGAACACAATGAGAAGTTTCATGTTTCTTTAGAGAGCATCCCGAAGGCTTGTGTGATTCCTGCATTGTTTTGGTTGATGCCTTGCTGAGGAATCATTGAGACTCACATGGTTTTGTGGTCCAACCAGAACCTATTCAATACTCACCTTCATTGACTATATTAGTCAGACACAAACCCTGTCAAAACTCTCAAGCCAGTAGGGCTCGGGCACAATGTCAGTTCCTCAATACAGTGATCAAAGTCTATCATCAACATTACAATTGTCTTCACGCATCCTTTTTCTAAATGAATCTATATTACATGCGCTTGAAGAACTAGCTTTGAAGTCTCTATTCTCCGGAAATGTTCAGGTCTAAGTTCATGTAGACAATTCTATGTTGAAATTATACTTGCATACTAGAATCTTATATTGGCGGAAGACCGTTACTCAAATGTCTCCAAAAAAGAGCACCCATTTTGACACACCACCTATGCAGAGGAAGAACCCTCACAAGTGTTTGGGCTCCTTTTCTCTATCATGGCTGGGGAAGTAGCCAAGAGTAAATATCTCTGCAGGCATGAAGTCCAATAAAAATAATGTATAAGACATATTTGACAACCAACAATTGCATCTAAAATGCCAAATATGTTCCCGACCTTTCAGAAAATGTGGAGTCCAGCAGAATGTGAGGCTAGCACTGTCATCGAAATTCAAACCAGATATGAATCTTTCAGTCTTATGATATTATGGGACAATAACATTACTGATATATGAATTATATATCAAGCTTTCAATCCTAAAATATAAGAGTTGGATGCTTCACTGCAAAGCCTAGAAGCCTTCTTTCAAATGTAACAACTGGATGATGCATAGAAGTTGATGCTAATAGAAGTCCGTATGGAGTGACCAACCCTTAACATGTTGGTGGGCTCTTGTACGAGAAGCCTTCTTTCAAATATAACAACTGAATGATCCACATAAGTTGATGCTAAAAGACGTCAGTATGCGACCAACCCTTAAAATGGCGGTGGGCTCTTGTACAAGACTTAGTCAACTCAAATTCACCTCCCACACAAACTTTGATATGCTTCAATCAAGAAATGCAAAATAGGTTATACTTGAAGGGGAAAGCAGAGGAAATCATGAAGCAATGGATTCACGTAAGGCAAGTACCTGGTCAAAGGCATCAAACAATATTTTTGATGGCTTCAAGTCCATGGAGATGAACTTGGAAGTTCCTCGACACACTTCTCATAGGACTCTCAACCAAAATATCCAAAGAAAAATGGACTTGCTTAGTATACATGCTTTGGAGAATGCTTTACAAGTAGCTCTCGAGTTTGAGGCCAAAGCTTCAGAAGAAAATGTACTAAGCCTCCACCAACTAAAGCAAGGTTCTCGAAGCCTTATCTTTTAGAACTGTCTCTATTAGTAACTCAGAGCAGCCTTTAAATCAGGGAAATGACAAAGGTAAGAAAAAGTATAGTAGTTATCATAAATATTCATGCATGATAACTACCGTGTATTGCTCAAAAATCTTGAATAACATAGAACCAGTGTTATTGGAACCAAACTGGAACTGGTGAAATCAGCAGGTTCGATCTTTTTGACACCCAAACGAGTCCGGTTTGAGGTCTGGAACCATAAATGGCCAGTTTGTTATTGCATTGGCTGGTTAGGTACCAAACTAGCCAATTCTGCACAATTTGATTAAAGATGTTCCAAACGTAACTATTTTTAGAAAAAAACAAGAATTTTTGAGTGCGGTAGCCTAGTGTTCAAGCCTATGGCTTTAGTATTGCTTATGAAATTCATAACATTACCATGAAATGACTTTGGATGTTTTAGAGTAGTTCTAACCTCATTGAATTTCATACGGAGAAAGCAAAATTTTAGATCTCACTCAAAATTTAATAGACTTGACAACCTTTTTCAGTATTTCAAGATTGTGGGGATTGCCACATTTCCATTGGCTTTTGTTATGTATGAGGGTATGAACTAGTAATTAATCAAGAACACTAAGCTCTCTATGTACCTTAATGTTAGTGACATTGGTTGATGAACTCTTCTCTTAGAACCCTACTAAAAATGTACCCATCACTGAAACAAAATCTTGACTTGAGATGCTACCTTTTTTCCTATCTTATTTTAATTCTTAGAGGGTGATATTGATGATGGAGATCCTAATATAGAGAATCTTTTTGATTATATGTAGGTATTTGTTGTAGCATGTTTTTTTTTTATGCTAATGGTCATCTGGACCCTATTTGTTGATGTTTTTTCGGTTTAGAGATGGATTGTACTACCCTGTTTGTTGATGTTTTTCCAGTTTAGAGATGGATTGTACTTGATGCCATTTTTGTTACTTGCTTCTATAGGACCTAGATAATGCAAGGGCCACACAATTTCCACTAAAGCATCAACTTCGGTTAGCCTCTATGTTTTGGATGATTACACAATAGATAAATTTGGCCAGCACTTATAAAAAATTCCATCTAGCCAGATAGTCGATGCTCAATCCTACTTTATATTTTCTACGCACAACCAATAACTCCATGAGGATAACATGATCCCTATTTAGCAAATACACTGGCTGCTTGCTCAAATGGATGGTACCTATAATCATAGCCATGTATGGATAAAAACATATGACTATGACTTACGTTGGCTCTATACATTGATGACAGTTTCTTTAGCTTTGCCAACAATCATTGTACTCTAGTATAGACTAAATGGACACTGGAATTTCCATTATCCAGAAGATGGAATCTTACCCAAGGCATTCACAAAAGTTGTTGCCAACCCACAACTGGTTGAAAATAATCTCCATCATCATAACAAACGTTATTCCCATAATATGCACAAATGGTAACACATGATACATCTCCCAAACCAACGGAGTCAAACTAAAGTCTAATCTGAGATGCTCCATTCTCAACACTTTATACATAAAAAAACTTGTTTGTAATCGACCTCTCTTTGCACTCTTTGGGGCAATTTCTAGTTATATTAAGTTACTTGAAAAATCGGTCTCCTACAATGTATTTTAGGTATCAGAGGAGGGAAACAGTTATTTCCATTGATTGAGGAATCATTTAGGCAATTTCAGTCTTATAGAAAAGATTTGTGTTGGTTTAGCCTGGGCCCGAAACCTTTTTGTTGTCATCTAATTAATGAATGCATTAGGTTGACCATAACAAAATATCCATTTTCAAAATATACATTATCGTTCACCCTTGCTTTCAACAATGCCCATTCACATGTCGCTATTCTTCCCCACTCTATGCCTTACGGTGTTTCCTTTGCAACATAAGGTGCAAATGCTAGCATTCTTAGCGCTATGACTTCTTTTTTTGCCTTTGTCTAATATTTTTCATGGATTTATTTTTTGTTCAATACATCGATATCTTCCCCTGTGTCTAAGAAGTCTTTAAGGTGAAGACTTCTCTGTGTACCTTGAATGTAAGAATTGTTATGCACCATTTTGTGGGTGATATCCCTAGATTGATTTTTTTCTCTAACATGGTCCTTAACAAGTAGCCAATAGCCTCGTGTATCCACCAACTAGCTCATTGTGTCACTTATCCACCACCTGAGCTATCCATGTGGTCCCTCACCCATCTGTCATGATCATATATTTTAAGGTGGGCCTCTCAAACCTAAAGGTATGTCTTGTCAGTTGGTAATTTAGTATTATAGTTTGCTTATCATGGACACTTCTAGGCATGGATTAATGGCGAAATTCGGCACAAATAATGGGCTACGTCTATGTTCTTGTCTCCTTGATCCCCTTTTGGCTGTTAAATTTGGATCCTATTCCCATGGGATCTCTTTTATTGACCATTTGTCTTTAGGGATGGAATTTCACGGGAAACCTTGATTTTGGTTGCATGGTCCCACTACCTCATCCGCACGTCTTACCCCCTTTCCACTGATTATCACCCCATTCACCATTTCTCCCACCTGGGTCCACATTCCTCCACTGGTTCCACATACGGCTAGCTCTCCCCTTTCCCTTTCCCTTTCCCACAACTTGGATTGGGCCTTGAATGATGTCCCAGAGGTTGATGTTATTAAAAAGAAAGGTAAAAGAACAATTGGCCATAATCAATAGCAACATGTACCACAAAATGAAAAATATGGTTGGGTCAAACACATTTAGCACATGGGAAGAAGCCAATACATGAGATCTACCCCATTCCATGGCCATCACCTTGGTTCCTACATGGCCCTTGGTGAGCCTCCTTTATAACTTAGGAACACATGATTGTTCCAACCACTGGTGGGAAATGAACCACCCTACCTTAAAAGGGGGTATCCAAACATCATTCTCTTACCCCTTGAGCTATGAGCAGTTAATTAAAAAAAAATCATAAAAATGAAAAAGGCATATAAATAATGGTGGAAAAGTCAAGGTCGAGGAACCTCATGTACCACGATTGCTCCATCCTATAAACTCTATACCCAAGTGTGAGCTTCGCTCTTAGTAGCTACCCTTGTACCCCATTATGTGGCCCAACACTACCTCTTCTCATTCCCTATTCCATTCACATCTTTATCGCATTCCACCACCTCTTAAAGGATTTACCTTCAACATATTATCCCCTTTAAAATTATAAACCACCTAATAGGATACTTGGCTAGCCCCATTTGGAGTTTGTATACATTAGCACATGCCAAAGTCCATTATGGAAGGCAGGACATTATGAAGTCCCCATATATGGTCCATGGTTTGTAAGATCTTTTACTTGATTTATTTGATGATTTGTTGTACTAGAAGGCTAGGGGACCCATTAGATCTTATGCAGGATTACAGGTGGTCTCCATCTTGGGTTTGGTCTCCCTATACAAGATCCTAACCGTTCAAAGGGATACATTGGCACATGTAGGGTGTGTATTGAGAGCCATGGGCCTCCAAAATAGTATACATTGCTCCATGGATCCCTAGAGTTGTTCAGATATTGGCTCGAGATCCACTTACTAAATGAGGAAGATGCACCTGGTTCACCTTTGCCCAGCTAGCCCCATAGATGTATCACACACTTGGCAGCTAACCCAAGACTTGTAGGAAGATGTGGCATCACCTACACCATGGTTGGAGCCCTTAAAGATAGTCTACATGCATGTTCCACTTATTTGGAGAACCGTGAGGTTATTATCATGCCCTGACACCCACTAGGAGCACCACATGTTTATTGTTTTGGGAACAAGGGGCCACCCCCTTGTCTGTGATCTTTGAGGGTCCTATTCTTCATTATTTAACCTATGGATGTCTTTGAGCCTCTTAGAGGGTGCTATGACATGTATTTTTTATCATTTGACCTCTTAAGAGGCTTGTTATTCCATTTATGAGTTATTTTGATGGGCTTGTCCCCAAAAGTTAGATTATTATCACATTATTTTATTTTCGGGGCTTATGTAGGCCTAAGAGACTAATTCAAACTCCTAATTAGTGTATAAATACAAGTTAGATGAGTTAATTTCCTCATAATCACTTTGGATTGGATCGATCTTCTCTTTAGAAAATTGTGCACTTTTTCTTGGATGAAGAATTGGAGCATGGATGAATTTTTATGTTTGGATTGGAGTATATTATCTTGGAGTTTATTTATTGTCAAATTGTTGATGGTTGGATATGTTCTAATACATGTAAGTACACAAATTTAATATTATTATTGTTTCACTTTTGTCATGTGATTTGAATGGAATTTTTGCTATACTACGTGTAATTTATACATTTCATAATTGTAAATTTGTGTAATTATTATTTCTATATAGCATATTTAAATGTTTGGGCCATGTATGTGAATGAAATATACTACAAATAATTTCACCGTTAATTTATCTTGATAAGCCATCTCTTTTCTCCAAGCAAGGTATAAGAGCTTTGAGGTCTCCTCTTCTTTCCCTAAAGGCCAAGTGAAGTAGTCCTTAAGGTCTCCTTGACCGAAATACAAGTTACTTTCTCATCATTCTCCTAGACTCCATTCTCCCGAAGGGATTAAGGCACTGGTCCAACAATATGTGATCATTCAAAGAACAATTTTCTCCATCTTTCCCTGTCTCTCCTAGGTCTAACCAAGTTGGTTCACCTAGGGAATCTTTTTCTTGACAAAATAGTATAAGAAAACGTTTCTTCTTCTGACCTCTACTGCACTGGTGTTTCCACAGGGCCTCCTCCAATTTTGAAGCCATTTCGATGGTGGAGTTGTGAGAAAACCCAAGCCATAGCTCTGAGATCAAACTTTGCCCTGGTATTCCCAGGCTTGCACCTCATAGGATCAATTTAACACTTTTAATTGGAAATTCTTACTTTGATCCTTTCCCCTTCCTTGATGGGTTAATAACATTATTGGTTGCTAGATTCTCTCTCCTTAACCTAGGTTGGGGCCACTTAGTCCCATGTGGTCCCATACCTTTGCAAGGTCAATTCTTTAGGAATCATTCATGAATTCAAGTTCAATAAGGATTTTAGGATTGGGAAACTCCTTCACAAGGCATATTCCTCTAAACTAACCATCAAATCATGACCTCCTTATCCTAGACCCTTTGTGCCAACACATAAAGGTATATAAATACTAAAAAAATAATCAAATACGTCTTGAGAAATGAAAATCAACAATTTTTCTGAAATTAAATACTCAACTCTAAAAATATATTTGTTCAATTTATATCTAGCAAGCAAGAAGGAATCTTTTCCTCTTCTTCAGAATCTTTGTAATTGATACTAAGTAGGAGGTGAGGTGCATGTACATGGATATAAGCTCCCCATTGCGAGTATATCTCATGCAGTGTAGAGAAATAAAAGGAAGGAAACTGCTTTATGTTGATTTGGTAAGTGGCAATTAATCCTTGTACCTTTTTCTTCTTCTTTTGATATTTGATCTCAAACTTGGCAATACGCTTGATCTTTTCAAAAGGCAGTTGCAAATTTTTTTGAAACTTTGTTGTTTCCAAATTTTTATGTTTTTTATTTCTACGTGGTCCTCAACAATAAAATCTTTTGTAGACTGTTTTAACTCTCGTGGAACTACTTCCCTTAATGAATTTCCACCATATAGGTCACAATATTCTATAAAGTCTATTCCTTTTTCCCAAATTGATAAACATTGCTCATATGTCATTTGTATGCATGCTTTGATTCTTTTTTTCTCTTTCTCCTTACAACTTAAGGATGCAAGAATCAATATTTTATCTCTCTTAGAAAATTTTGGAATTTCAGTAGATTGAAATATGTTTTCCCAGTCAATAATAGACATTTTTTTTTTAATTGATTTGTCTTCTTCTAAGAAATAGTCAATTCTTCCTTAAAATTGGAAAAACAATTAGAGCTTGATCCTTGAAAATTTCAAGACTCTATGCTTCCCACTGATTCTCATTGAATTGATATTTAAGATATTCAATTTTCTCTTCCAATGATGTGTCCATAATGGCAGAAGCATTTTCTTCTTCTTGCTTCTAGATGCGGGTTTGATCTTCATGTAATTTTCTTAATTCCTAAATCTCTTGTTCATGTTTTTCAATTGCTTCTTTCAATTGTTTCTGAAAGTTCTTTTACATGTTTTCTCTTTCTACAAAAAATCCTTCAACTAAAGTGGTGGAATTTTGTTGCGATATTTCTTCATTAAACAACTAATTTTTCATCAATTTATCCTCCAAAACTTTAATTTTTTTGCAAACTGTCATCATATGAAGCTAAAATCCCATTCAAATGTCATTGATTGTAATTACCAAAATCTCCTAAATCTTGAGAGGATTCTTGAGCTTTTTCTTTTATGTCTCTCTAGGCCTACCAACTAAATTCAAATATAGTCTCGAGAGTATCATGTTTCCCTTTCTTTGTTATTCTGGCAACTGATTTTGTTTGAGTACTAAAATAATAATTTGTGAAAGAAGGAATAGTATAAGCAATTGGCTATAACTCAGAGACCAATTTAAATAAGAATGATTCCTAAGGAATCTTAGTGGGAATCAATGTTACCGATGCTTGAGGGGATATGATAGATATAGTATCCAACTTGTTATATGATTCCATTTTTTCCTCATTTTCTTTGGTGTTAGTTTTAATAGATACATGTTTTAGTAGATACAGGTTTGAATTCTGTTGTTTCTAGTTTCTTTTGCTCTATTTTATCAGGAGAATTGATGACAATAATCTCATGTTCAACTGATTTTTTTTTTCTAGAGTTTTTGCTCTTCCTGTAATTTCCTGTTTCTCTTTCATATTTTTTATTGATGTGACCTAAAATTCTTTACCTGTGCCAACAAAACCGTTTTTTCCAATTTCTACCCCTTTTTTGTTTTTAGAAACAATAGAAGGTTCTGAAGTGAGTTCATAGAAATTAAACTGCAAAAATTCAGTAGAATTTAATAATTGGAATGAAATGTTGATGTGGAGAGCCTTTTCCTTTAGGAAATTTTCAAAGAGTTCCTCCCTAATTTCTTGCAGTTGTTGTCGTGTTTGACTATCTAAGAGTTTGCCTCTTTGAATGGCTTGCTGAAAATAACCAATCTTTATAAAAATATTATTGAAAGGGGGTTTCTAATGAATAATTTCTTTTATATAACTAACTGTTATATAATGACTAGCAATCAAACCTTGAGGATCACTGTTAAAATGAGGCAAAAGAAATAACCAAATTTTCTCAAGCTCTTCAGTTTCTGTGATTCCATGCCCTTTGTCTCGGATATTAATGTCACCAAACGTGATTGGAAAATTAGGCTAGGGTTTCTTTTGGAGCTTACTAATTTTTTTCTTTCCCTTTCAAAATAGCTTGATTAGCTAGTTCTCTTAAAGAAATGCTTTCTGGGATATATTGGGGAAAAAGATAGGGAGAAACTTCACTTCCAAAAACTCTGATATAGGAAGATAATTCTTCAACAAACCAGTGACCTATTGATTATAGAGCTTCTTTCCAATTATCACTTGTCTGAGACAAATGATGCATTGAATGCATAATTTCGGAAGTCAAAGTCACAAGATCAATGTGTGACTGAAATAAAGGAGATCAAGCAGAGGGTTAATGAATCTAAATGGGATATAGATCAGCGATTGAAGTGTTCATTGAGCCAAGATAATCTTCATATTTCAGACGAACAACACAAGGAATGTTACATAGCTACACTCTTTCTTGACATAAGATTGTCATTATCTTAGCAGAAGATGGGTCTCACGCAAAAGCATTGGAGATCGATATGAAGCTATAAGCTTCACTGATCCAAGACATGAATGTAGGAGTTAAACAAATATAGTCGCAGTTAGCAAGCCTACATATGGAGTTGCAAGATCTGAAGAAGGGAAAGGAGGTTAAATAAAAAACACATTATGAAGTTTGGTGCATGAAGTGCAAGACTGAAGGTCATAATAATGATCAATTCCCTATATTCTGGGATTATATAAGTACATGGGGTCCCAACCCGCTCAAGCGAAAATCTCGTACTGGATCAAGCATCGGTGCAAGTGCCAAGTGAAGCATATGCCTAGTGTCAGAAAAACATTCAACAAATAATTGTTATCTATTGCAGATGTTTGTACAGTCTCCAAAGAAAATATTTTGTAACTTCTGTAAAACGGTTGGTCATAATGAAAGAAATTACCAAAAATATGAATTGATGATGGACAATACTCTAATGTATAGAATGTAGGTTGAAAATCATGCGCAAAATGATCAAGTCTCACCTGCGACTTGTAGAGGATTCCAAGGATGGGGAAAAGGACAGGGGAGAGGAGTTGGAGGAGACTGAGGCTAGATCATTTGCTACAAATGTGGAGAACCAAGAGACTTTTCTCATGACTATTAGAATCCACTCACCCTTCTTGTTAATAATGTAGGCAATTTGATCTTGTTATAGAATATTTCTAGATATTAATAGTGAATATGCAGGACATGAAGAGCCAACACCCGAAGCCAAATATTTAGAGGATGATATCCGAGCTCCGTGAAGACGATCCCAATATCAACATAGTCATGCGAAGTGGTACAGCCACTAACGAAGACAAGGTAGAAGGAAAACAACTAGTATCAGATCTATAGTTTTGAATAGCTGGTGAGAAGAATGTTGGGTTTGATTTACATAGAGAAACAAAGACGTTCGTGGAGGCAAGAAAACATTTTATGGATCCAGTGCTTCTACGTCTAAGAATCAGATGCCACTAGTGACATGAAAGGAGAAACCTGAAGAAGTTACTGCAACGTAGGATCTAGATCCCACAATGTTAAAATCATTTTTGCATACCTGCATGAAGTTATTATGGGATCAAAAGGAAGTTGAAGGATTGCAAGAGATGATAGATAACTACAACAAAAATTATAAGTCGTTACCAAAATAACGCGCGGTAAATAAGGTGAACTGAAGCAAGAAGATAACTAGTAGGGAGATGCGGTTAACAATGCAGATTGGTGATTTATAAATGGACCAGGTAATCCTAGACTTGGGCTCTGATGCTAACGTACTGCCAAAGAAAAATTGGGAGTGTATGGGGAAACCTAAGCTACAGTGGTTGCCAATTCAGTTGTGCATGGAAAACCAACAAAAGATAATTCCAATGGGTCGCTTGCATGGAGTAACTGTAGATATTGAAGGCGCAAGTGCAATGAAAAATTTTGTAATTATTAAGATAGTAGATGATAGTAATCTATACCCAACATTGCTTGGGATTGATTGGGCCATTGACATGAATGAAATCGTTAATTTATAGAAGCAAATAATGGTATTTGAAAATAATGATGTTCGAGTGATTGTTTCGTTGGACCCAACGGAAGGTGCACGACACACAGAAATAGTCCATGATTATTATGAAGACAAGGACATTGAGCACATATATAAGCTAGCTGCATGAAATAAATATTGGATCAATACCATTGTATATGGAAGGATCAGCTATAAGAAGGACAGTTCCTTCCAATTAGATTTAGATGAAGACTTAGAAAATTCGCAGAATTGGTTGCATGAGGTCTCTATGTTGTGATGCAATTGGCTTACAAAGTCGCTATGCTATATATCCATTGAGGTACGTAAGTTGCCTTATTATGATTGCTTGAATGATATCAATATGTTTCTTGATCATTTTTAAAGGGGTGTACCAGAGGAGCATCGGTTCCAGGCCTTAGATTTAGCATTGAGAGCTATGCCTGCAAGATGGTGGGTTATGCGGAAGGACAATATTGCTGACTAGAAGGAATATTGTAGAGTGGTCTTATTAAGACTTGGCTACACAAACACCTGATTCATTGAAAAGTACACAAGAAAGGATGATCCATGAGAACATATGGCTCGAAGAACTAAGGCATGGGGTGAGGTACCTCAACCAGAGTGGGTGCATATCTTTATTCATACCTTGGATGTTATTCAAAGGAACTGGTATTTAGAGACGGAGCTGTGACACAAGGTAACTGATTGGGATGAAATGAAGGAGAATTTATTGCTGACATTTAGTATTGAAGATAGGTTCAAATGCATTAATGAAGCGCTTCAAGAGATTAATGCAACAATCTTTCGAACACCCATAGAGCCTATCACTTAGATACAACCTAACTGGAATACAAAACTACAACATGCTTTGGAATGTTACAATGTTACTATGGAAGAAGGTGATGAGGATCCACATAATATTAATATCGCTAAGTTAGAGGGACTGTGCAAAGTTGTTGGACCTGATGTGGAGATCCTTGATATCTCATAACCGAGGACCAAAAGACAGGTAAATATTGGATCAAAAGTAGAACCGAAATTCACACACATTAGTGACTATTGGGATGAAGACAAAATGGATAAGGACACTAAATTATTACATGAATATCGCGATTTGTTTCCAACTAAGTTCTCTGACTTGAAGGGGATAGTAGGAGATTTGCGTATGATGAAGATCAATCTAAAACCAGACGATAAGTCCGTTAAACAATGCCCATATCAGTTGAATACTAAATACAAGGAAAAGGTAAGAGAAGAAATTGATAAGATGCTCGCGGTGGGAATAATTGAGACTGTAGAAGAATCAGAATGGGTTAGTCCTATGGTGGTCTAGGAGAAGAAAATGAAGGGTGATATCAAGATCTACGTTGACTTGTGGAAGTTAAATGATACATGTGTACATGATCCATTTCCTATGCCTTTTACAGATAAATTTCTAGAAAATCTTGGTGGGAAGGAAGCTTATTCATCACAAATGGATTTTCAGGATATCACCAAATTAAGATTGCACCAGAGGATAGAAGAGAGACTACCTTCACTACAGAATGGCAGTATTTTCATATACAGTGATGCCTTTCAAAATAAAAGATTCTTCTGTGATATTCTCAAGGGTGGTAGTCACATTGTTCAAAGAATTCATTCATAAATTTTTGTAAGTATACTTTGATGATTGGACAGTGTTTGGGCTAGTCAAGAAGCATGTCTCTAGTCTATGCCTGATGTTGGATACATGTAGAAAGTATCGAATTTCCTTAAATTTGAAGAAATGCATTTTTTGTGTACCTTATAGAATACTTTTCAGACATGTTTTTAATAAGGGATTGATGGTAGACCCTATTAAGATTGTTGTAATTATCAATTTGGAACCCCCTAAGAATGTAAAGCATCTACACACAACTTTGGATCATACTAGGTACTACAAGAAGTTTATCAAGGCATACGTGCATATCACTACAGCCATGGAGAAGATGTTAAAGAGGGATGATATGTTCTGCTGGGATGACAACCATAAGAAGAGCGTTGATATTCTTAAGGAAAAGATGGTTATCGCACTAATCCTCGTATTCCTGAATTGGAAGAAGAAATTTAACGTGCATGTGGATGTGTCTTGTATACCCTTGGGAGTTGTCTTAACTCAATGAGGGGCAAGAGATATTGATCACTTGATTGCCTTCGCCAATCGAAAACTATCTAAGGCATAAAATGACTATTCAACCATAGAGCGAGAAGGATTGGCCATGGTTTATGCACCACAAAAATTGAGGCATTACCTACTAGGCGCGCACTTTAAAATGTACATGGACCATTCTGATTTGAAGTACCTGGTCAATAAGCTTGTGTTGGGGGAGGAGGGGGGGAATCTATAGATGGTTTCTTCTTTTCCAAGTGCATGATTTTGAAGTGATAGTTAAGCATGAGAGATTGAATGTTGGAACTGATCACCTCTCTCGGATCGAGAATGGTGAAGAGCCCACTAATATTGATGAAGGAATACTTGATGCGCAACTCTTTTTTGTTAGAGTAACAGATGAGAATTTTCTATACATTATTTATTTTTTATCTACTCATGTAGCTCCTGAAGGTTATACGACACAACAAAAGAAGGAATTAGTTGTCAGGGCTGTAGATTTTTCCATGATTGTGGCACACTTATATAAGATAGGATCAGATGAAGTTCTATGCCGATATGTACCTAAATATGAAAGACATAATATTCTAGATGAAGCACATGGTGATATTGTTGGAGAACACTATGCAGGTAAGGAAACCACACATAATATTATGCAAGTAGGATTATGGTGGCATGCGATGTGTGTAAAAGGACCGAAAGGCCATAGCAAAGGGATGAAATTCCATTAAATCCACAAGTCACGCTAAAATTATTTGATAAATGGGAAATTGACTTAGTTGGACCTATTCCTCCCCCAGGGAAGAAGACAAGAGCACGTTATATTATCAATGCGACATAGTACATAATCAGGGAGGCCAAGACACATATTGTGAAGGATTGCAATGCAACAACTATTGCAAATTTTATATTCGAATTTATTCTATCAAGGTTTAGATGCCCAAAGATTCAAATGAGTGACATATGTTCACACTTCCTGAATGAGACAATAGCAGCTTTAACACAATAATTTCATATGTACCATGAGAAGAGTACAATGTATCATCCACAGGCGAATGTAATTGTCAGAGCTTTCAACAAGATCTTGGAGAATGGCCTAACAAAGTTCTACGATGTTAATAGAAATGATTGGGATGTGTCCATATCGACAGTTCTATAGGCATATAGAACGAACTATAAGAAATTGACTAGGAAAAAACTGCTTTGATGAGTTGATGGACAACAAGCAGTGATGCTGATGGAATATATAGTTCTGAGCCTCAAGATTGCAGCAGTAACTGAGATGGAAGATCATGACGTAATGGAGGAATTCCTACTGCAACTACTTGCGTTAGAGGAAGACTACATTTTTGATGGCTTTCATCAGTAGGTGCAGAAGGCTAGAGAAAAGGCGTGGCATGATTGTTATATTAATAAGTGTACTATTAAGAATGGAGATTTGGTCCTGATGTACGACAACAAGTTTATCAAATTTCCAGGGAAGTTTTAGATGCATTGGCTAGGACCGTACATGATTAAGGATATTTCAGATGGTGGCGTAGTTAACCTCGTGAAGCTGAATGGGGAAGTGTTTACTGTCATGAGTAATGGGAGAATATTAAAGGTTTACATGGTCGATCCCACCCTTGTGCAATGACTAGATGACAATAGGAAAGTCTTAGTGCTTCTGGCAGTTGAAAGAGAGTGCAAGACAATAAACTACTATGTTGGGGAAACAATCTATCAAAGAAGGAGGGTTGCATGATGTTTAGGAAGATGAAATAGGTGAAATATTCAATGAGGTAGTTGCGCCATAAGGGAGGGTCCCACACACCCTGCCTAGAAACTAACCGTTGGAACAATTGTAACTGATTTGACAATGATTTTTTCGTTAAAAGGACTAAGGAAAATGCATTTAAGGAGAATATCTATGAAAATATGACACCAAAAACACATTAATGAGGGATATATGGAGTGAATCAAGTGGTTTTAATTCAAAAAAGGATATAAATATGGCACCCTGCTCCACATTTGGACACTTTTCTTTTAGAGAACTTATTTTGTGATTTTGCGCCTAAGTGTGAGGAGAGAGAATCGTTATATATCTGAGTGGAATTGGATAGACTTGGAAAAGGAATTCTTATAGATAGGGCTTGGATATATCATGACTTAAGCACTGCCTTCCCATACCACAGTGCGAAGATCCCAAAGAATGCATCCTGCTACCTCGACAATGTAGGTTTTAACCCTGTATAGAAATTACCTGCATATGAATTCTAAATCACAGGAAAAATAAAAATGCAAGAGCATAACATATAAAACACATATGCACAGAGATTTTCCCCTGGATCCCAAAAACCGGGACTACCAGCTTGATTTTTCATTATGTTCCTTTCAATGTTACAATACATATTTATACATGCCGAAGCATCCAATACCATGGACTGAAAAACCATAACGTCCAATACCATGGACCAAAAAACCATCGATCCAATACCATGGACCGAAAACCATCACGTCCAAAAAACATGTACGAAAATCATGCACAAAACCATAGGTGGGTCCGCCCAACCTAACATAGGGTCCAAAACCAAAATTTTGCAGGGCGCTGCCTCGGACCCCATAAAGTGGGGTTACAGGTACCCCTCAAACCCCTGTTAACTATGTGGAAACAATATAACACAACCCAACATTGAAGCAGCTAAATTTCGATATCGAGTATCTAATCCGAACATTCAGCTCAGAGAGCCATTTAAGTATGAAAATTTTAAGCTTGCTGCTATCCGATTCACCCTCTATCGCGAACTTGTTTTGAGGGCAGGACCATCCTGGTTAGGATATAGGTTCTGGAGTCCAATTAGTTGGCACCCTGCACCCGGATACCAAGCCCTGTATGAGATACCCGAGGGCCAGACAAGCCATTTCTTTGATCATCTGGTTTCGCATCATGGGTGTAGGCCCCCACACGAGATTCCATCTCCAACCTACTCCCTCACCGCTCTGCATGTCAACTACAATGTTTTCATGAGGCCATGAAAAAGGGTAAGCTGGGGGGTGTGTGGAGTATCAAGGAAGGTATGTTTTGATGGTTATTTTTGTATCTTTTCATTAGAACTCAAAAGCCTTTTGCATAGGAAATTTAGATAATGATAAGGATTTATAATGAAACATGAGAAATTAATGAGAAACACTGACAATTGTCATTTCTATGTGCAGGAGGGAGGAAAAACGGAAGGTGGCCATTCTAAAGGCAAAAACAAGGATGAGCTAACTACTATCCCTTTGACGAGAGACCGGAAGCAAACTAGATGAAAACGGATCAACCCAACAAAGGACGTGGAGATACCAGCACGGAGCAGAAAAGGAAAGAAGTGACACAGTATTAATGATTTTGCAAATCCCTCAGGATCTCAGATCCTGAGGGGTCTCTATTTTATCTATTTTATGTATCTAGATGTCTCTGCCATCTTCCTTATAAAAGGGATAGCACTGTTGGCTACAGGAGGATCTTTATGTAATTTCTTTTAAGGAAGATCGGGACTATGATCTTTATGTTCTGTTGAAGACTTGAGTTCCTGTAATTTTATTGCATGCCTTAATACAAACTTGTTCACTCTTTTATCTTTGAGCCTGGATCTATCTTAAGTGGTGTACCCCTGGAGGCTAAGGGTTTGGCCCTGGAGGACACTTGCTCTTGTACCATTACGCGTGGTTTCCATGTGGTTTGTTCATAGACGTAATCTGGTAAACTGCTGTGTTTCAATAATATTCTATTACATGCTCTGTTATGATTAACTCGTCTCGTGTTCCTGAACTTTATATTGATGCTGTGTCATTTTACCAATTCTTTAAGTATTGATTAATCTCTACAAGACACTGTCACTCTATTACAGAATTCATCATGATTGTGTTTAGCATTATAACAAGTTACCTCAAAAGGTCTGTTTCACATGATTATTGAATGTTGCTGTTCTTCATCGTGAGATGCAATCATATGCGTTTATCCAGATTAATAATAGAAGTAGATTGAGTATGTTGTGTTTCTCAGGTTTTGTTCAATAGTGTTGTTCCATCATATGTGTACATCTTTAAGACTGAAGGATTGATGTTTTGATTGGAGTGATTAAGTAGAATTACAACTTAAGGAACTTGGTTATTGCTTATTTCAACTGTTGTTCTATTTCTGAATTGTTGTTCCATTTACTTGTTGTTTCATTTATCTCTTGTTCCATTTATTTCTTGTTCCATTTCAATTGTTGTTCCATTTCCAGATTGCTAATTTGTTGTTTCTTAAGGACAGTCTCAGGCTGTAGTGAGCCCAGCATCTGCTACTTGGCTCCCAGACCTCTAATCTGCTCCTATCAGCTATGAAAGGGATGTGTTATTGCTACCAAGCCCTTGGCTGATGTGTTGTTATATTTCATTGCTATTGACTTTACTTGCTATTTCATTTCTATTCATTAAGAAAGGTCTCAGGCTGTAGCGATCCCATCATCTACTATTTGGCTCCCAGACCTCTGATCTGTTCTCATCAGTTATGGAAAGGATGGGTTATTGCTACCGAACCTTTGGCTGATGCAATACTTGGTGTGATTTGGTCTTTCGAAGTAGTTTAGTTGTAGACTCGCATTAAGTTACTTTTGTAGCTTTTGAAATAGCTGTACTACAAGCATTACTCTGGCAAGTGCTAAGCCTCAGACTGAGACACTCTTTGAAATAACCAGACGTTCCCGGATTGACATATAAATGTGAGGTAACTAGAGGTGAAAGAGACCCTTTTTATAGCTCTACAAAAATCATCCTCTTAGTTACAAGGAGAGTTTAATAAAATCAGACCTCCCAATTTTAATGGTGAACCTGAAGGAGTAGAGGCATGACTTATCAATATGTCTAAATACTTTGAAGTATACAATTATCCAAGTAATCTTAAGGCAAGGCTAGCCACCTATCAGTTGACTGGTAATGCAACCTTATGGTGGGAAGAAAATAAAGAAGTTAAAATGATTTGAAGGAAGGATCTAACTTGGAATTTGTTCAAACAAGAATTGAAAAATAAGTATTTAACTGAGAGATATTTTGATGAGAAAGCGAGGGAGTTTCATGAGTTGAAGTTGGGATAACTCACCATGGATGAATTTTTTAGCAAATTCATGAGTCTGTTGCGGTATGTTATATACTTGAAAGAAGAAAAAAGAAAAGATCCAAAGATTTGTTATCTATTTACCATTATGATATATAGAGAAATAATTGAATTTGATTAGCGAAAAACTATTGATTAGACCATTAGAAAAAAAAATTGTTCTTTAACCAAAGAAAACAAAAAGGGGAAAGTTGTAAAGGATGGGTGTCTAAGAAACTTGAAAAAATCAACAACAAAAAAAGGAGGTTTAAAAATCCCACTTTTACAAAAAGTGTAAAGGTAGGAAATTATAACAAAAGTTTTAATCAACTGGAAAAATGCTAGACAGAAAGCAGGAATAACTATGGGCAAGTATGGGACCACCCATAAAATGTTGGGGTTGTGGTGAGAATCACCTGTGGAGAGTTTGTCCACAAAATCAACTAAGGAAGAAAATAATGCTAAGTCAAATTCAAGAAGCTTTAACAATAAATGATGTAGCCTGTAATATACCAAAAATCATCGCTACATTAGATGGAAGACAAGCAGATCATCAATCAACTATGGTAGAAGTACAAGGTAAGATCTCTGAGAAAAATGTATATGTGTTCATAAACATAGGTTCTACCTTTAGTTATGTTTCCCCTACAGTATTTGAGAAATGTAAACTTAGGAAAGAAAAATAGCATAAACCCCAGTTAGTGCAGCTGGCGACATGAACTAGAAGAAAAGTATTTGAAACTAGTAAAGACTGCACTATAGACCTCAACATAATGCAAACTATCATCAACCTAAATATTTTACCATTAGGATGTTATAATATCCTCATAGGAATGGAATGGTTAGAAAAACATAAAATGTTATTAAATTATCCAGACAATTCCTTTACCTATGCGGATGAAGGAGGAAAATCTTGCATGGTTTAGGGAATTCCAAGAAAAAATTATGTCAGGCAATTTTTTGCTGTACAAATGAAGAAATATGCTAGGAAAGGTTGCCAATTATTTGTTGTTCAAGTGAAAGAACTACATGAAAATGACCAACAACCATCATCAACTGAATATCTCGTATTAGAAGAGTTTAAAGATGTATTTTTAGAAGAAATACCAAGACTTCATCCAATAAGAGAAATTGATTTCACAATTGATCTTGTACCTGGTGTTGTTATGGTTTCCAAGGCCCCATACAGAATGAGTGTATCTGAATTAATGGAACTAAAGATTCAATTGCAAGAGTTATTGGAAAAAATGTACATAATACCAAGTGTGTCCCCTTGGGGAGCACCTATATTATTTGTGAAAAATAAATATGGAACAGTGAGGTTATGCATATATTATAGAAATCTGAATAAGTTGACCATAAAAAACAAATACCCCTTATTAAGAATAGATGACTTGTTTGATCAAGTTAGGGGAGATTCCATATTTTCAAATATTTATTTAAGATCAAGATACCATCAAATCAGGATCAAGGATGAAGATATACATAAGACAACTTTTCACACCTACTATGGGTACTATGAGTTTGTGGTGCTTTCATTTGGCTTGAATAATGAACTTGCTATATTCATGTGTTTCATGAATAGTGTATTAAGGGCATTCTTAGATAGTTTTTTTATTGTCTTCATAGATGATATCTTGCTATATTCAAAGAGTAAGGAAGAACATGACCAACATCTGAAGATGGCTCTCCAAACTCTAAGAGATAACGAACTTTATGCTAAATTTAGAAAATGTTCATTTTACCAAAATCAAATACATTATTTGGGACATGTAATATCAGAAGAGGGAACTGCTGTAGAGCCTGAGGAGGTAAAAGAAATTTTGGAATGGCCAACACCCAAGAATGTGGAGAGGTTATATCCTTTATGGGAGTAATAAGATATTATAGGAGATTCATATAGGGGTTCTCTAAACTTTCTTATCCAATCACTAATCTACAAAAAAAGGGAATTAAGTTTGAGTGCAGTCCAAAATTTCAAGCTAGTTTTGACAAACTAAAACAACTTTTGACAAAAACTCCCATTTTAAAATTGGCTAATCCCAATAAGGAATTTATGGTGTTCATAGATGCAAGTAAAGAAGGAATAGGAGGAGTTTTAATTCAACAATAATTCATGCATTTAAAATGTTTAGAAACTACTTGATAGGGAGAAAATTTAAGCTAAGAACAGATAATGTGAGTCTCAAATACCTATTTGATAAACCTAACTTAAATGCCAGACAAGCAAGATGGTTAACATTTATTAGTGAACATGACTTTGATATTTCACACATCAAAGGGAAAGAAAACAAGATCGCTGATTCTTTAAGTAGAAAACTTAATCATATTTGTGCTACAACAACTAGTTGGTCAACATATCTAATTGAAAAAATCAAAACAACTGCAAATTCAAATTTGAAATATCTGAAAATTAAAGAAAATTTGCAGAATATTGACAAATTGAAAGAATAAGAAGTTGATTTTTCAGTAAACAACCAAGACTTATTTTTGTCTAAAGGTAGATTTTATATATCAAATGAAATAAATTTGACTTCTTTTGTCTTAGATGAGCTACATAAAAGACCAATAACTATTCACCCTACCTATAAAAAGCTGATTACAGTATTGAGAAAGGATTTCTACTAGCCAAATATGAAAAATGAGACGATTGGATACGTGGAAAGATGTCTTGAATGCCAACAAGTTAAGGCATCCCATCAACATTATGCTAGTTTGTTAAAACCATTGCCCATTTCTAGATGGAAATGGGAGACTATTTCAATGGATTTTATTACTGGGTTACCAAATACTAGAAAACAACATGATTCCATTATATTTCTAGTTGACAAACTTGGCAACACATTTCATTGTAGTCAAATCCACTTTTAAGGCTATAAATATTGCAAAAATCGGATAGATATGCAAATTTCACCTTCAAATTTTGGATAGGAATGTTTGAAAACATGGGAAACAAGCTATACTTTAGTACTTCCTATCATCCTCAAAATGATGGTAAACAGAAAGGGCCAATGAAATATTAAAGAACATGTTAACGATGTATGTAAAAGATAAACAAACTAAATGGGAGGATTACTTACATTTAGTTGAATTTGGCTATAACAATGGATATCATACTTCTTTACAAATGAGTCCATTTGAATTCATGTATGGGATAATATGCAAGGTACCATTAAGCTAGGATCACCCTAAAGACATATTGATACTAGGACCTGACATGTTAACAGAAATAGAAGAGATAGTCAAACAAGTCAAACAAAATTTGAAAATAGCCCAAGATCATCAAAAAAGTTATGCATACTTGAAGAGAATACAAAAAAAATTCAATGTGGGAGATCATGCATACCTAAAAGTCAAACCTAATAAAGGTACGTTCAAGCTTGGTAGTTGTGCTAAACTAGCTCCTAGATATTCTAGTCCCTTTGAAGTGTTAGCTAGAGTTGGACCTATTGGTTACCAACTAGCACTACCGACAAACATTAAGATTCATAATGTGTTTCAAGTTTCATTATTAATTAAATACATACATGAACCTTCTCATGTGATTGATTAACATGTTGTATTGGGTGGAACTAAAGGGAGAGTTCTTAGAAGAACCACTGCGTACTCTAGACTAGAGGGTGGTTACATTCATGAATAGGGAAGTAATGAAGTTAAAGGTTCAATGGAAACATTTCACTCCAGAAGAAGCAACCTGGGAATTAGAGGATAATTTTAAGGAAGCTTATCCTTCTATGGTTTAGATTTTGAAATTGTCTCTAAAAGAAAGCATTGTTTGAGACACTAGGATGGTGTCAACTTTAAGAAGGGGAGGATGTTATATCCCTCAGCTTGAGGAATTCATTCTAATTACATGTATATAATCTTAATTTTGATTTAGTATGCTACATTAAAGAGACAAACAAATATTTAATTATCAATAATTTTATTGATAATAATTGATGTACAATTGTTGTTTGTAAAGTTGTATTTGTGTTTTTATCTTATGAATATAAAAAATTTGAGAATCTAATGGTTGAAGTATAGATGGATGAAAGAGGCAAAAGGATGAAATTATTTTATCTGTCATCAAGTCTCAGGTATATAATCTGGGTGATTAGATTTAATTATGAAATTATTATATTGACTAATTTAATGTTTATTAGAAGATAGGGCACTATCTTATGAAGTGGAAAGCAAGAGCTCATAAAATAACAATTAACCACTTGCCATCCGTTGATGAGGTGGAGAAAGTTAATGACCACCCAAAGAGTGGTAGATGGATAATAAATCTGGAATTTCTAGATTTTGTCTCATGATTTTCTGAGAAGAGAATGGTAGAATCTGAAGAGAAGTAGTAAAGAGAAATACAAAAAGAAAAATAATTGCAAATCTAGTTACTCAGGGGGACCAGTAGGAGTTGTGTCAAGGATGGGAGGAGCCAAGTACTTGAACATTTAATTTCCAAAGAGAAAATGGTCAAGTCGGTGTTCCTAACTTTACTTTAGTATGCAAAAAAAATTATTCATGGCTATGATTTGGAGGTTAAATTTATTTTTCTAGATATAAGGTGAAAAATAACAACTGATTTAGTTAATGGTTAAGAATTTAAAATGTATTTTCTCTGTATTTTATTTATGTATTCGAAAAATGCTAGAGAAAGTTGAGTAAGGTTAGAAATGAAGAGAAATGCTAGTAGAAATATAATTCACCTATGTTAATTATGTTATCACTCAGGTTTTCCCCAAAGTTGTAAGAAAGGGAAATGAGGATGAGGTAACCAAAAACCAATCTTTTAGATACAAAATCTAGCCAATCTGTATCCAGAGAGGGCTCTCTCTTTATGATTTAACTTTGTTTTGAAAGGTATTAGGCTAGTTATGAGGTTCAGGGGTTTTTTTTTATTTTTGAATGGTGAGATTCAATAGAGCAGAGGTGCAAGACCGAGTGGTTCAGTCCATTGGGATAATGGAGTCAATGAGGATGGCTTTCTGGACTTGGTTTCTTAATAGAGGATGGTTTCACATGGCAAGGTAGTCAAAAAGGGAACAAATAAAGAGCTGAAAGCAGATGGAATGGGTTCAAATTGGGTGAAAGGCAATTAAGAATCTTTCAACCTATTTAAAGAGGGAAAGTGGATGATTACTGCTAAAGAAAAAATTAAGAATTCCTTAACAAATAATCAATATGAAATAATTAGGAAATAGGAGCAATTAAGATTTACACTTCTTATTCTAATTCTGAAGAAAACACAGAGAATGATAACAGATGAACACAGAGTGCATTCAAGCAAATTCTGAATTAATCTTTATATTTATCATTCAGATTCTGAAACACGGGTGATATAAGGAACCAGAAAACTTTAAAACATAGATATAAGAGACTTATTGGTCCGGTGTTTGATTCAAGAATCATGTGACAAGTCCTCTGCTTCGATTCTTCATCCAGTGAGCCCAATAATAGTTGATTCCAACAGCTCTCTATTCCAAAACTCAATGTTACAGCAAAATCTAGGAATACTCACCAACCCCAAATACTTTGTTCGGGGGGGGGGGTATTTATACAAAATATCTTACAAAATATCTCATGGAGATAATATCTAGTGATGACTAATCATTTTTTTACAAAAGATAGAGACAAATAGTCTTGAAAATAGGGAAAAGATAAACTGATGCCATGTTGGCAGCTCCATCTTTGTCAGATGTGCTGGAGGTAGGCTTTGCGAGTCGGTTTACAGTTGTCTTCCATTGATATTCTGTGTTGGCTACTCTGTCTTTGGCAGATGTTCTTCAATCCCAATCTAACACAGTTAGACCCATTTGACCTTCATTCATCTCTGTTTGTTTTATCATGGAAAAAGAGGCCAAAATTTATGTCTTACTCCGGAGAAATTTAGAAGATTTCTAACATATCTTCCCACCATTTCTGCTCTGGTAATTTATGCCGCTAAATTTTTCTGAGGGTTTCATCAGTCTCTGTATATATGAAGAAATTAGGATGAATGGTGAATAGATGCTTTACCTCGTGCTCAATGTGGAATAAAATCTCTAAGTTGTCGTAGAGGACTCGGCCAGATGGAAGTGCTTTCACTCCTGCTACACTTGATGATGCACTAGTCTGATTGCCGACATGCTCATTCAATTTATCAACATAATTAATGTGTTTCATGAACTTATCATTGATGACCAAAGGACTTGGGAACCCTTTATTCAACAAAACTATGAACTTCTCCATAAATACATTGATTTCCACCTGCATATCTTGACACCTTCTTTCTAAGTTCTGCATTAAAATTCTCTTGGTTAAAAATTTTTTAATTTCCAAAATTGTGTTTGTCCTTTCTTGAATGCCAAGCTGCTCTAGCTGTTCTGCATTGTGGGTGTTCAAAAAATGTATAAGCCGATTAGCTTCTTCAGGCATTTTCCCTAACTGTGCTCTTGTTTTCTGAATTACTTCATGGGCTATGTTTATTAAGCCAATCTGCTCATAGATCACTTGGATAGATGGCCATATTTCATTTATAGACTGGGTGACATTTTCCCAAAGGATTTTTCTTATTTTAGCCAAGGGTTTATCCAGAGTGAGATCATTTTCTAATGTTCTCACTTTATTCTCTAATGTCTTAACCTCCCTTATTTTCTCTGCAACATTTATTTTGGATTTGTCATAATTATTTTCTACTTTTTCCAATTGCTCTTTCACCAATTTCAATTCTGACACCTGTAGCTTTAGTTCTTCTATGGCCTTTATCAATTCTTTAGTGCTCATATTAGTATTGTTGCCTGGTGTTGTTGTTGTTGTACGTGTGACTATCTCTGCTGTGGTTGTTGGGACACTGGGAGCCAATGTTGTTCCAAGTGTGGAGGGGGCTGCAGTTGAGAGTATGGGGATTACTTCGGGAGGCTGAGAGGTCGACTCCCCTTGCTTTTCCTTTAGTGCTTTTTCCAATGCTTGCTTTGTATCATTTAATCTCTCATTAAGCTTCATGAGCAGGTCCATCATCTCCTCTTCATATCTCTGTTGTACAACTTCTGTAGTCTATGGATGCATGGAAGGAGGGAGTTTCAACTTTTTCATTAGGGCAGCAATGTCCTCTTCTTTCTTCTTCACTAGTGCCTTTATGCCTTTAGCATATTTGGGATCATGTCTCAGTTCAATGATGATCTCCTCCAAAGATTTTATCCTATTGTCCTTGGCCAGAGAAGTGGCTTTCTCTAAATGTAATTAAGCAGAGATATTGTTGAAGGAGTTTTGTAATTTATGGGCCAACATTTCCTTATCAGCCAATGTGGAGTAGACCATCTCTCCAGTCTATTTATGAAGCTCAATCTGGTCCATAGGATGAATATCCTTCGCTAAGACCTCCAAATTTGTCCTGATGTAATCAGTTGCTGACTGTGGTTGTTGCACCTTGGGCTTAAAGTAACTCATTATCATTTTGCCTTCTTTAATGTCATAGGCTAACATTAATCTTTTCTAGTTTGTGGGGCCCATATTAAGATACTGGTTGTAAATTTGAAGCCTTAGTGCGTCGTTCTTCTCCTTTATCTCTGTGAATGTCATTTTGATGTCTAAGGCCTGTTTTCTTTGTGGTCTAGTGGATGAAACTTCTACACGGTGTTGTCTTTCTAGCTCCTGCCTGTGTGAGCTAGTTGATGTTTCTATCACCGGGGAAGTCTGCTGGCTAACTAATCTTTCACCTCTTAGATTGTCGGTGGTTTCTTCAATAATTTCATTTTTTTGATAGAGGATTCAATCTTTGCATTTTTTCTCCTGGTTGTTCAGTAGGTCCACTGATAGGTGTGGCGTCTTCTCTATCTCTTTTCTTGCTTCTTTCCTCATTTAAAGGAGTTTGCAGTGCTGGAACTTCTGGTGCTTTAGTTTGGGCTGGAGGAATTTTCCCCTGACTCTGTTCTTTTGACATTGTTGGCTGATCTGTCATTGTAGGCTGCTTTATGGTCTCTACTTCTTTTCCCTTTGAAGTTCCCGTAACTGGTATGCTGGTTTCCTGTATAGGCTAATGAGAAGTTCCAATAGAGGATGTACCAACTCTTAATTGTTGAGGCAGCTTGAAACACACCTGTCCAAAAGAGTCTAGGTCAAGGGTTTTTTCAAGATTTTTCATAGCGTTTTCCATCTTTTCCTGTCCACTAATTTCTTCTATTAAGGTCCCTTCTACCCATTCATCTTGATTTGCATACTGTTTAATTTCTGGGATGCTATAATTTACATACATTGATAGCCTATTCCTTACTTTTCTATCACTTATAAAATTATTTGGGTCATAAGGCACCCACCAAATACTTTTCTTCAATTTAAGGTGGCCTCCTAAAATCTTCTCAGCTTCTTGCCAGACATCTCTAGAATGGATGACATAAGGGCCTAACTGGTTCTTGATTCTCAACTGAGCCTTCTTCTTTGCATTACAAAAATGGATTGTCTGCATTGATGATCTGCCTGAAATATTCTAGTGTAAATAATCTCATTGGCACATATTTAGGAAGCTTGAAAGGGCAAAGCTCATACCCATATATTCTAATTTTTGTGTGATTTTGGTACAGGTACCAGTCACCTATCCTGTACTATTTGGAGAGCTGCAGAATATTTTTCATGTGACCAAAGATTGTAGGAGGGGGATCTCTTATCAACAAAGTGTATGTCGAATGACAAAGAAGTCAATGAACTCATCGTAGGTATAAGGGCACTCATAGGTATGATAGAAGATTGAGGTCCAAAAGATCACAGACCTTCGATTTCCCTTTGAGTCCAACCTCCTGATGGGGAATGAAAAGCTGTCTAGATGATAATATAACAGAAGGTGGTATATGCAAGAAGTGTACTTGAGGACTCCTTCTCTATCCAGGTTCAAGAATTGATCATGGATTTTGTTAGCAATGAAAGTGGCATAGTCATATTTGATACTAGGGGGCTATCCTGGGGTAAATATTGATAGTAGAACTAGGGTAATGTCATCAACAAATTCACTGGTATTAAATCCCAAGATTAGGGATATCATGTTAACAATAAGTCTGCCAGTGTCAGTGAACCAGGTAAGCAAATAGGGAGGTGGACCTTAGGGTTGGTGGTCTGGTTTCATGAACATCTGAGAAATACGGGTTATCTCTGAGTTGGACAATTGAGAAGCTTTTTCAAGCATATACCCCATGGAAAGACAGGCAAGGGGCTTAGTGGAGTGGAACTGTATCATCTCATTAATAGACTCAGTAGTTATGTGAAAAAGAACAGTTTGGGATGGGGACATGACTACTCTGTGGACAGGGTCATAGTTGGCACAACACTGATGAATGATGTCTCGGAAAAACTGGACTGAAGGGAGGAAATACATGGGAAGGTTGGATTCCCATATTCCAAAAATATTAATATTTTTTAGATGATTATCCCTGACTTGGTAGAAGGTCTAGAGATGGTTCATGTCACCAGATAAATTTGTTATTTGGAAATCTTTGTCGGCCAAGGGTAAATAGTCTAAGTCTTTATGAGGTGCATTCATAGGCGCGACTTTCAGGGCTACGAGAGCTTCCATGTTTGGTTCTTTTCTTTCCAAACTGGAACTCAGGCTTCTGTGGAAACAATGGACTAAACAACAGGCTTGAGGATCTTGTTATGGTAGCTTCAGAATGATTTCAACTTGAATTCGGCTCTTTTGGGTAAAATTATCAGTGGAAAAAAAAATGAAATTACAGGTTCACGGAGGGAATTGGGTAAATACCTATTTTTAAGAGGCAAACCATGCAATTCACAGGTTGAACAACAAACTACAAAGCACGACGTTGGAATTTCTTGGCCAGGTGGTAGACTGAATGTGTTTTGCATGGAGCACAATTTGCAGTGAATAAGGGTGAAAATGACATTTTATCGTCAATTTAATGAAATTTGGCTTTGGCAGGGCTTTTTTTGCATTTATTGAGCAACTGATGTGAGGGTGACGAGACATTTTGTCGCTAGCGGAGGGTGGTGAGCGGTTTACCCCGCACCGCTTTTGCGGTTAAGTGGTATCGGGTGGAGGACTAGCAAGCATGTTGAATAAGCGACGCATGGCTTTGGTACAGGTGGAAAACCGCCGAGCGATCGTGACTTAAAGTGCGGCAGGAAAGGTGGTCACAATATGATCGTTAGCCATTAGATGAAAAGGCCTGAGATCATACGGCTGATGAGCAGCGGACACGACGGAGAGTTAATATATGCGGGCCCGGATTAATAAAACTTAATTTAATCGTATCAGACGTGTTTTGATTGGTCCGCGGGATGTTTGTTAATTAACCCAGATAGTTAATTAATCACGTTATTGCACGGCGGGGGATGGTTATTAATAGTTTCTAGATGAATCTATTAATCCCGTCAAATGGCGTTTACGGTTATATTTCATCCAGGGGCGAGGATATATTAAATATCGATCTTTTATACATAATATGGGGAAGGGTATATTGTAAGGGATTTGTATATAATAAATGTTAAAAATTAATATGAATATGAATTGAATGCTAAGTTTACAACCCTTTGCATATGTATTTAAACATAGGTTTTGAAGAGGAAAAAAAGGGGTTTATATGAGAAAGAGGGCCATTTTCCTAAGTAAAATAGGGTTTTACTTAGGGAATATTTATGAAATGGAATTAGTGGATTATGAGTGATATTAATAACAGATCTTAATACTTTGGGGGAAATTAGTGAATGTTTAGGGAAAATATGGAGGGGAGTTAGTGATGTAGCCTTGCTTTGGTTGAGCTGATTCATGTATAATGTCTATCCGGTGCTTGCGATAAAAGTGAAAGTTGACACTTTTGGAGACAAAATATCACAAGTATCATTCTTAAAAACCATTCTACCCACACTGCCTACTTATCTGCCAAGATTAAACAGTTTGGTCAGATTTTATTCTCTATTTCTAAAACAGGAAATTCAAACATGAATTAGCCAAGATTAAATTGTTTGGCCATTCATCAATGGTGGCATAAATCAACAATCTGCACACAATTAGATTGTTGCAGAAAACAAAATAGTAGTGGCATTTTGGACTGGCACACTTTCCTGGTCTTTTTGCTTGGGGTTCATTTCTTTCACTTTTTTTTTACCATTTAATTCTTTTTACCCTTTGATTTTTCTTTTAGGGAATACCCTCTTTACATTTTTTAAATTTTTTGATTTTTTAGAATATGGAAAACCTTTGCAACAAGAGAAGGTATGAACATATTACAGAGTTCATCAATGTCAATCATGAAATATGACACCTATTGGTATAGGAGCATAAAAAATTCAAAATGTTGAGAGATAAATCATAGCAGTATGTTGCTAAGTAGACACAAATATTATGAGTACACAAGCTCACATGCAATAACATAGGAGATATATTCAAATAATGTACCAAAATATGAAAATAGAAAAATATAACAACTATATATATATA
>APFE031190387.1:0-12816 GCA_000404065.3 Pinus taeda | reverse complement strand
GCATAAGGCTGGATCACCTGTAGAATAACCACAGCAAAATGCGAGAAAGCAGAGGCAACAATGCCTTATTTGGAATTGAATCCTTGTGCATAAATGTGAAAAGCGAGAAATCGAAGGCAACTAGATAATTTTTTGAAGAACCTATTGGGGAAGAAGAAGAACCCACTTCACCTATCAAAAATATGGATGAAAGTAGGGGCAATTAGGTTTTCCCTATTAGAGAGACCAATGGAGACGCTAGAATGAAGAGCATAATCCCTACTGCCCTTCTACACTTCCATGGCTTAACCTCTAAGGATCCTGATACCTTCATGTTTGAATTTTTTGTTGCCTGTAGGACCTATGACTGTGTATCTGATGAGAAGAAGCTGAAATTATTCCCCTCTACCCTCAAATATGCAACCTTGTGTTGGTTTATAGGTATGCCTGGGAGTAGCATCACTACATGGGCCCAAATGCAACAAGCCTTCAATAACAAGTACGAGGACTGTTGTAGGTCTAAGGAAACCAAGGAATAAATCTTTAGGATGACTCTTGGACTTGATGAATCCCTAGAAGACTATGAGGAGATATTTCAATTCGGTTATAGGAGGGCCAGATGCACCCTTGATCTTGAATCACTCAAACTAGTTCTTCGCTGAGGGATGAGGGAAGATATGTTGTAAACCCTCAACATGCTATCTAGAGGAGATATCTATCAGTTATCCTATGGTGACATTAAAACTGTGTTAAAGAATCACTCTAGGGCTTCCAGGAAGAAGGGTAAGGCTAGTCAAGGCTTGGTGAGTCCCTCTCCCTCCACAACATCCATTAAGAATGATATAGGTAACATGTTGGAGGATTTCAAGAGTGAAATTCCATGTACATTTACATTGCAAATGGATACCATGCAAATCAAAAGAAAGCGGGAGGAAGCAAAAAATACACTAGTTATTTCTACCATAGATTCACCAAAAGACGTCCTAGGAATGAGTGCCCATTGAATTTCATAAAGGTCTGCCTAGTCTATGAATAAAATCATACAGCATACAAGTGCCCTTCTTTGCTAGAACTAAAAGTTGTATACCTAGGAGGAGAAGGGGTTTCACAACAACTTTGTTTCATCAATCAAAGAAGACCTCAAGGACCTCAATCATATCAACAAGGCATGCAAGGGTAGCACTAATCTTATTATTATCCAATTCATAATGCACCCTTGTAACCTTGGTACTCTTCCACTCTTACATCCTCGTGCAAACCTCCTTCTTGGCCTTATTCTCCTCCATATCCTCCTCAACCTGTAAACCATCCTTTTCAGCCATATCCACCCTAATCTTCTCAATGGGGCAACCCATCACAAGAGTGGAGGCCTCAAGTTAACCAACCTCTTGCTTTACTACCTCCACCCCAACCGCAACCACAACTCACTCATCCTAACCCACCTAAGAAACCTCAAATTCCTTCTCAACCAAATTCAATTCGAACAACAAGCAAGCACAACAGGTCCACAATGGAGAGACGCCTTATCCTGCTTATGCTATGGAAATACAGGAGATCAACCTTCGGTCTGGGAGAGTTCTTCCATATAACCACCCACCTTCTCCCCCTAAAGAGTTTGAGGAAGAGAAGGAAGAGAGTGTTCCTCAAGTCAATCCACCTCCTTTTCCTGAGAGGTTGATCCACCCTAGCTAACACACCCTAAAAGAGGTTGAACTTCTAGGAGAATTGAAGAACTTGTGTCTTAAATACCACTTCTCTAGACTATTAAATATTTTCCCATATATAATAATCTCATCAAGGAGAAATATTTCAAAAAGCCTACAAAAACAAAGAGAGACACTCCCACCATAAATGTTGTTGGGAAATTATCTAATTTGATGCTTGGGAGGGTCATCTTTCCAAAATATCTAGACCCTGGAAACCCTATAGTAGATGTGAAAATTGATGGAATTATAGTCCCTAACACCTTAATTGATCTTGGGATGTGATCATGACTAAGGAAACCATGCTAAAGCTAAACCTCCAAGGGGCTTTGAGAAATACCACCACAATGTTATAGCTTGCATATTTATCCATAGTAGTTCCTGAGGGAGTTGTTGAATATGTTATGGTCTCCATTGACTCTTGGGAGTATCCTACTAATTTCCTGTTTCTCAAGCCAAAATCAAGTTTAATGGCTTTCCTCTCATCAAGGGAAGTTTATGGTTACCCATTATTGGTTCTTACATTAGTTGTAGGGTTGGGAACATAACCATTAAGAATGGACATTTGTCTAAACATTTGGTATTGTATCCTCTTTCTCAGCCTTATATTGAGCATGAATTACCCTTGTGGTTAGAAGAGGAGGAAGAAGATGAACTATATTACACCACCCCCCACCCAATCTGCACTTTGGACATTATTACAGGAGGGGGGATGTTGAGAAATCAATGTTAGTAGGATTAGGGTTAGATTTCTCTTTCTTGATAATTACTTGTGAATTATGTTGCCTTCTTTTACTTATTTTTTATATTATCTTTCATCAAACAATTACCGAATTATGCGTGCATGAAGATCACAAAAATACAAGACAAAAGATGTAGGCACTCTGCTAGGGGAAAACCCAGTCAAAATATCTTCTTTCAATAATTTTCCTTGAGACTCTTTTATCTAGATAAATACCTCCTCCAAACCAAGCCAACCTATCCTTCTTTGATCCAACCTTCGACCTATAAGCAACAACACTTTAACCCTGACAACTTCAACTTGGCAGCTTCTGACATCAGCAACAACTTCAACCTTGACTAGGAGATTTTGATCTCCTAAACCAAACCACACGGGAGAGAGAGAGGCACCAAAATTTAGATTTTCTTCTTCCCTTCCACCTTGATCAAACTCGCACTCCTTTTGGAACCTTCCTTCAACTTCACACTTCTTCCCATCTTCTAGCTTCTAGCTTCCAAAGATCGAACTATGCTTGAGAGAGTGAGATGCTAAAATGAAGTCAAATTTCCTTGTATATATAGACTTCCAATGAGGTCGAATCACCTTCCTTGAGGCCAATTTGATCTTCATGAGGCCAACTTGGTGTGGAGGTCTTAGTGCTCTTAGAATTAGGAACCCCCTCTTTGCAAAAGATACAGAAGGGGAAACTTCATGAGAATATGGTAGGATTTTTCCCCAAGTAAATAACAGAGACATTATCCAAAAATGACAAATATTTAGACATATCTATTCCCAGGAAAAATAAGAAGATAATTCCCAAAACAATTATAGGGGAAACACTTTCTAAATTGATTAATAAACCTAGGCAGAACCCTCAACAAGCATAATGAAGTTTGTAAAGTAACCTGGCACTATGAATCGAAAGGATTATTAATGGTTCTAGTAGTTGCGAAGGAACCCTGGTAGCAAGAAGAGAGGCAAAGGGTTAGATGAACCCAGTGGTAAATAAAACATTTAAACCCTAGGTCAACGAAACAACCATAGGAGAAGAGAGAATGGAACCCGACTTAATTTTTAAGGAATCGGGTAGAACCCATCACCTAGGTGGGTTAAATGGGCAGACCTTGTGCATAAGGGAAACATGAAAATTCAAATAAACAATGCAATTAGCAACTAGATAAGTATCATAATGATTTATGAAAATAACATTAAGAAAACAGTTAATGAGTATTGGAAAAAAAAAGACGAAACTCGTGGTTAACCACTGAGAATGAATTGGCTAGGCTGTAGAAATCGCATCTGAAGAAGGAAAGTAGCCCCACTATTGGAAATAAAACTTGAGAGAAGATGTATGGAAATGAGACGTAGTGATGGAACGAATAACTTACCTCCAGAAAAGTCTATGCCTTGAACCTTCCATGAAACCCTAACTACATCAGAGTTAGAGAGTTGCGGTGGGAAGCTGCGAAAATGGTGAGTGGAGAAGCGATAGAGGAGGAAAATATTTACCTCAACCACCCTGGAGTGATATCTACCATCGATGACCACCTTTCTAGATCGATGCTCTAGATCTTAGCACACTAACAAAGCAATGTTAGAATAGAATAGGATAGGATAGGATAAGGTGATGTGCCTTTGTACTAGGTCAGTACTAGGATAGGACAACTCATGTTAGAATTTAGGATGATACATATAGTCTTTGATGTGCGGAATGTTTGTAAACAAGGGAAAAAATAAAAAAAATTATATGTAAGTACTCCTCCAAGGAACTACTTATAAATACAAAATCAATATGTCATGGATTATTTTTTATGGGTAAATGTAGGTAGGCCCAATGACTATCATACAAAGACATAAGACCAAAACATAAATTACTTCATGACTAGAAAATTGATAGTAACTCAAAAAAATAAAAATTGAGTGTTATGGTGTATGCACATCATAGATCTAACATGAGAGATTAGTCCTAACTCTCAGGAAAAAAATTGGGAGTTGTTTGTGCTTCAAAAAGAGAAAGAGAAGGGAGGACATATTGGCATACTAAAAAGTATGTATGTTTGGAAATTAATGCCATACTTTTGAACTTCTAATAAAATGAATATACTAGGGTGATAAGGAAATAAATTCCATACTTTGGATCTTGTAAGAAAATATATATATATATATATATATATTTGGCAAATAAGGAAAGCCTCGAACGAGAACACACCAATGGAAGAGAAATACTGCTAGAACACAATGATTTTAGCAAGACATTTCTAAACGTTCATGATGTGCTAAACATAAGGATTTTACTCCTTCTATGATGATTTGTTATTTTATGACAGCTGGGGATTAAATAGGGGAACAAATAGAGTATTGGTTCAAGGTTGGGTTCTGAATGGTAGTATTTTATCGCTATTTCCCATGAAATAACTTAGGTTGGCCAACTATTTTAATAAAAATATTTAAGAACATAAGTATGTTTGAAAAGATTTGTTATATGTTTGTCTGTTTATTTTGAAGAGAAGGTGAATATTTATAAGTATGTAATCATTAATGAACATATAATTATGTGAAAAAAGTATGAAAGATTATGAAAGACTTTGTGGAACTAGTTTTGTAATTCTATAAGGAAATTTGTAAAATTACAAATAAAAGGGAAACAAATTTTCTTATGAGAGAGAGTTGCTAAACTATTAAATCTATGTATTTTTATGTTATTCTTATTCGCCGCATCATATTCCTCCTCCTCTACCTTTTCTACCTCCAACCCCATGTCCTCTTCCTCCTCCTCCTCCCTCCTCCTCCTCCCCTTGTGCCTCTTCCACCTCCTCCTCCTTCCCTTGATCGTCCTCTACCTCCTCCCACTCACCCCCCCAACTCTTGCCTCCCCCTCATCCTCCTCCTCCTCCCCATCACCACCACCCTCCTCCCTAAGCTCCCCCTTGCCCTAATGCTCCTCAAACTCCCCTGCCTCCCTCCACCTCCCCCCCCCCTGGCTTGGTCTCCTCCTCCTCCTCCCCCACTTCCTCTCCCCCACTTCTGCATCTTCCCTTGCCTCCTCTTCCCGTCCCCCGCCTCCAACTCCACCTCCACCTCTCCCTGCACCTCCTTCCCCTCCTTCCTAGACTCCTCCCGCTCCCCCTCTGCCCATACCTTCTTCTCCCGCTATGCCTCTTCCACCTCCTCTCATGTTAACTCACCCTCCTCCTCCCTCTTCCATCCTTCAGCTCCTCCTCTACCTCTTCTCGTTGCACCTCTTCTGCCTCCTCCCGCTTCTCCCCCTACACCTCTGGCACCTCCTTTCTTGTTTCCTCACACTCCTCCTCTTGTACCTCCTCCTCCTTCGCCTCCTTCACCTCCTCCTCTACCTCTTCCTGCTCCACCTCTTCCACCTCCTCCCCCTCCTACCCTGCATCCTTCCAAGCCCCTTCCCTTGCGACTTCGCCCCACCTCGTCCTCCTACTCCTCGTCCACCCCCTCCCCCTCTGCCTCATGTGCTGCCTCCTCCCCCTCAATCTCTTCCACCTTCTCCACCATCCCCTCGTCCTCCTTCCCCGCTTCCCCATCCTCCCCATGCACCGCCACTGCCTCCTCTAGCGGGTAATCCTCACACTCTTCCTCCTCCTCCACCAACCCCCTCCTTAACGTATTTTCCCTCCACGTCTTCTTCCTATTTCCCCTCCACCCCTTCCTCCTTATCCTGTTCCTCACTTGCCTTCTCTTCCTCCTCCTCCTCCATCTCCCCCTCCTTTTCCTTCTCCACCTCCCCCCCCATGTCTCTGCCTCCTCCCTTGGCCCCTCTTTCCCCTCTCCCCTCGTCTCCTCTCCCTACTCACCCCCTCCCTCGTGCCGTTCCTCCCTGTCCTCCCCCTCTCACTCCCTATCTTACCCCTCCATCTCCTACCCCACCACCTTCTTTGCCTCCACATCTTCCCCCTCTTATCCCATTGACTCCCCCTCCTCCTCTCCATCCTCCTACTCCACCCGCTCTACTCCTCCTTCACTTGCCCTTCCTCCTGCTCCTCGTCCTCCCCACACCACTCCAACCTCCCTTGCCCCCTCCTCCTCCATCTACCCTCTCCCGCATCCTCCTCCTCACATTCCCCCCCTCCCAGCCTCCTCCTCCTCCTCCTCACCACACAGCCACTCCTCCCCTCCACCCGTCTGCCTCCTCCGACCTCCCCCACCTCCACTTGTGCCTTCCCCACCTTCACCTTCTTATCTCTACCCGCCTCCTCCACTCGTCCTAACACTCCCTCGCTTTCTCCTCCTCCTCACCATGCACCCTCTACTCCCCTCCCCTCGCCTCCCTACCTCCTCCCCTCTCCTTGCCTCCCTACCTCCACCCCCCTTCCAAACCTTCACCTTCTCCTCTCTCCCCACGTCCTCCCCTCCTCCTAGCCTTCCCTCCCTAACTCCTCCTCCCTCTCTCCCTTTTCCCCATCTGCCTCTCCTCCTCCTCCACTTCTTCAACCTCCTCTCCCACCTCATCCCCCTCCTCACTTTCCTCTTACTCACCCCCTCCCCCTCCTTTGCCTCCTTGTCTACCTATTTAGCCTCCTACCAAATGTCGTCTTCTTCCTCCTCTTCTGCCTCTGCATCCTCGCCCACCTCCTCAGCCGCCCACCTCATTCTCCTCTGCTTACTCCTCAACCGCTACCTATTTCTCCTCTTCCACGTCATCCCCTCCTCATCCTCCTAAGAAACATATAAAAAAAAAAAAAATTACATAGCATTTCATTCTCTTTATTTATAGCACTTATAGGTTTTTAGATTTCCTCCTTGTCCTCCGCTAAAAAAAAAATTACATATCATTTCATTCTCTTTATTTATAATACTTACATATTTTCATATTTCTTTACAATGGTAATTCACATATCAATACATAAATATTAATCCAACAAACGATTTACATTAAAAAAATACAATATAAATAATTAATTAAACAAATAAGAATTTAAATAATAAAATTTATATAACTAATATCAAATGTGGTTGAGCTATCACAAACATAACTCAATAAACTCAATGATTATTAGTCAATATCAAAAACTATCTAAAATTAATATATTAATATTAATTTTATAAAATCTTTGAAAACTAAAATAAAACAAAACCAATTACCGAAGTCATAAATTCTGGAGACCCCCATGTAAATAATATACAAACACTCTAAAACTTCACAAGACGTAAGTACGATGGAACACCTTCTCAAAGGTAATTGCATATCCTATGGTTTGAAGTGGTTTCAAAGGTAATTGCAAATAGCTTTCTCTGATCTCATTATCTTCAATACTTACTAAATATTTAATTGAGTAGATTAAAAATTCACATTGATCAAATATCCAATTAAATAGTTTATAAATTTATATTTATTAAATACCTAATTAAATAGTTTATAATTTTTTTTATTTTTTTAGAAATCTAATTCAATAGTATATAAATTTATACTTATTAAAAAAAGATTAATACAAAACATCGTATTAAATAAAAATAATATATATTAACAATTTTGGTTTTCTAATATTCTATTGAAGTTTACAACTATTGACGGCCATGTGCTTGTATGTCAACAAGCTTCTAGCGCAAAATTGACAAGTCACCTACAAGCACAAATGTTCATTCCAAGGCCTGCGACCACTATAACCCTTATCACTCTATAATATTCTATTAAAAGATATTTTTTAGTTTTATTTTATAGAAATGTAGAAAATTATTTAAAGAAACTTACTTTTAAATTATATATAAAATAAATACCATACGCGAAAGGCTCATGAGCTAATTGTCCAGTTTGGTAATGAAATGAGATGGCTAATAACCAAGTAGCCTTCCTGAGGGTGATATCTACGGTGGATCCTAAAGGTGGAAGTATAAATTCATATATTTGTAATTAAATATATCATCTTTCTAATTGATATTTGGTTAGTGCGATATAGATCCTTACTAACCCAAAGTAATGGCAACCATTATTAAAATTCATCTGCTTCCAATAAAACCCAAACCTCACATAAATTATAGCTACCAGCAACAAAATTCTCATAAATTAATTTTATTGATTTTATACTTTACTTCTTTAGTGTCGTATAATTCCATTCTTAATCATTTTTAATGTAACATTAAAAATCTATATATTGTATATATATTTTAAAACCATAGGGAAAACTGAACGAATGCTCTTTATGTGCTCAATGCCAATGCCGGCTCACGTTCTCGGCCACATCTGAAAACTCGAACGAATGCTCTTCATTTAAAAGCAATAAAAAAATAGATTTTAAAGCCCGGTTTTCAAAAAATATTATTTAAAAGCAGAAAAGCACATGACAACTCAGCTCAGTTTAAAAGATTGGTTTAAGCAATGGTGATTAAAAGATTGGTTTAACAACTTGAACACAAAGGTAAAAAGAAAAAAAAAAAGAAGCTTAAAACGAAATCGTGGCTGCCTTTTCAGGAATGCTTGAGTGATTATATAGTATAGACTGGCAGTTGATGAATGAAGAGTGATATTAATTGGCAATGGAGGCGAGGTTGTGCTCAAGAGGAGGAATTTTTACATAGTCCGAGAACCAGAGGGAAGGAAAGGCCACAGGCGATTGGGGTAATTTTTTGTTCCACAGGGAATTTTGAATAACCTGACGAATTTTGTTTTTCTGTTGAATGATTGAACATGTTAAGCATGGACTGGACTCTGTTAGGTCTTTCTCTCTCTCAGACACTGTGATGTGATGTAAAGTTATTTGTCTTATGGAGCGCCCCAGAAATGTGTTGTATGTTTGCAATGTGCGGTGTTGTTGTATGCTTGTAATTTGTTGTGTGTAAATGCTTGTATTATGTCTGAGGAGAAAGTTGTGGCTGAGGAGAATATGTAGGGCCAGTTGAAGATGAACAAATAATATATAATTTTGGAGTAACATGGTAATTTTGTTAAAAAAAAAATTAATTAGTTTTAAATTCATTCTTTTGTTTCTTATTTTTAAATTCATTCTTCTGTTTTTGATTCCAGTGCTTGCTTTTGGAGCTGAGAATGAGGAATTTCCAGAGTTTCAACCACCGCAAAAGAAAGATGCCTAGCAAGGAAGGTTAGCATTCTTTTGTTGATTGCCCTGTTCTGTAGATGTTTAGTTGTTTATTTTAGAAAGACGAAGTGGCCTATTTATTTTCCTTGCTATTCTCGTAACCATATTGTTAGCGAAATGGCATGGCTTATTTAAACAAAAGAAAAGAAATATAGCCTATCTATACCATTACCTTACAGATAGGTATTCCTTTCCTTTATTTTTCTTGAGGGAGATAGGTTGTGGGAAGACCTGGGTTGATGCTTTCTGGAATAGAAGTGGGAAGACCGAGATTGCTGCTATCCTATGCTATGAATGAATTTGAGCATTATATATGTGTGTGTTAGTGGGGTTAATTAGATTATCAGTTTATTTTTCCAGAATGTTCGTTCGTGAATAAGAGCGAGTTGTATTTTTTTGGCGGATCGTTAAGACTCGCCCCTTTCGGTTTCCGTTGATTGTGCAACTCGAAAGCGACACCTCGGAAGAACCCCGGATATTTATTTAGACATAGAGATGCCCGCAGGAAGATCCCATTCTATTTTAGACGCAGTTTTCTGTTTAACGCAAAAATTCAATGGATGTTTTCATTGGTTAAGAAAGCACAGTGGGTGAAATTAATTTTGATGGCCTTCCTTTTCTCCACACTTTATTTACCGTCAAAGGGTGTGTGTGTTGCAATATATCGTTTCGTTGCATTAATATCGTTGGGTAGGGTTTTCAGTGAGCGTATTCTAAACAGAGCGTACGATTTCGAACCTGGTTTTTTTTGGCCCGGGACCACAAGTACCAGATACCTTTTCATGGGTAGGAACCAGATGTATTTCATATGTAATTGTCTTTCCACTTAAACCAAAATCGGATTCCATATGTGATTACACTTTCATCGTTCACTTTCAGGCCTCTTTGAGAGTGCTATATATAATTGTGTTTATAATTATCACATGTTCATCGATGAAAATAATCCTCATCGATGTGTGTGTTTCCAAGTCTAGGAGGCCATAACATATATGAGATGAAAATGCGTCATAGATTTTATGTTCTTGAATCTGAGAAAGTGTACTTGAGATTTAGTTCTTGCTCGGTTAGATTTCAAACCCAAGCCAGCATTGCTTAGTTGAATCTATTCTTGAATAAATTCATCAAAGATTTTGTTTAAATCTGTTCAAATGGCAACTCGAACTCAAACTCATGCTGCCCTTATTCCTTTTGTCTCTGTTTGGTTTAACATGAACCCAAGGCGTAGGTCAGAAGCCAATAGACCAAGGTGCATACCTGCCAACCGAATTGAATCCTGTTGTTTCCTTAGCCTTTCTGCTTTACACATATCCCGTGTTGTCTCTAGATTGCTGGAGCCTGAAGGGCTTTAAATTCGCAAGAGTTTATTGTTTTTACTTGGCAATGATTTTTGCGCGGGGAACCTCCATATTCCAATAGAGAAGACCCCAGAAATTTCCACAACTTTATTTTTTCTAATATTAGTTAAAGGCTTTTTTATTTTAATTTATTTCCAGCACAAAAATCAAAATCAAATCTGGGAAAAATATCTAGAAGTCTTTATTAGGAAAAATATATGTAGAAGTCTTTATTAGGAAAAATACAGAGCAGAATGAAATTATGATAGATCATATGTAAGAGTGGGAAATAGGATTGTGATGATGATGAGAAGATAAAACAGTCATACCACTTGACATTGATTTTTGTTTTAATGAGTTAGGTGGCAAAGATTATTTCTTTCTCTTTGTTACTAATGATTAAGTAGTTCTATCAATTATTTCACAACCTGTTTATTTTTTTTTTTAATCGAAGTTTTCAATGTAGCATTTATTTTCACTAAGAGAAAAATATTTACCAAGAATTTGTATTGTCCATTTAGAATTTAGAAAATAAACATGTATTTTGTCATCATATATTTTATTATATTTGGTTATTCAATATTTTATTTTATATTTTAATTTAAAATATATAACATTTAATTGTTGAGTATTAAAATTTATATATACACGATGAACTTCAATAATCAAAACATGTTATTGTTGTATTCAAGTTAAAAGGTTAAGTTACAAATGTATTTTTCTTATTTATTTTCCATATGTAACTGTTTAGATTTAATTTTTTTTATATTAAATTTAAAATTATATATAGATCACATAATAATATTATATTCATGTTTTTTTTTCATCATTTCTCATGCGTTATGAGTTTATGATTATATATATATATATAGAGAGAGAGAGAGAGGGGGAGATAGATAGATAATGCATTTTTTTAATGAATTGTGCATTTAATTATGGTACAAGTTGTTAGGAAGGGTTTGTATACTAACAATATCATTTCAATGTTGTATGTTGAAGAAAATTGATCAATAACAAAGTTGCGGGTGGATGGAAGACCTTATCTATTTTTGTCTATTGTAGTGATTTAATTAGGGAAAAATATTTTTTTCTTTAGATGTCTTCATCAAAGAATGTACATGAACACAAAATACCATTAATAAAAGTAGGATATTTTTTTGTTGGAGGGGACTTCAACCCCTCCAAAAGGCTCTTAGGAAGGTTGAATGGAACCCTCCTTTGAGTTGTGTTCCTTGTCCTCATGGTTTTCATGATCTTTAGTTTATAGTAACTCCAATATGCACAAACACAAATATGTCATTTTATTATCACAATAATTTATAAGCATGCTTTAAACATCTTCCCAACATACACACAAATGGAAAAATCAGTTTTATTCACTTAAAACATTTAACATTTTTTCAATGTTTGAAACATCTTCCCCACATACACACAAATAACAAAGCCACTCTTATTCACATACATTACTTAACATTTTTTCAATTTTTTAAACAACTTCCCCACATACACACAAATGACAAAACCACTTTTATTCAATTAAATTATATAACATTTATAACCTACATTTATTTATATTTTATAATTTATATTTTTCTCTTTTGAGTTTGGATGATTGTCATGTTATAAAGTATTATGAAAAAAGTGAGACTCAAGATTCAAATCCCTTATAAAGGAAAAAAAAAAGGATAACATAATATTTATGCAATAGCATCAATATGTAATAACAACATATCAATTATATTTAATACCCAAAAATCAATAATACAATAAAATTTTATTAATTTTATTTAAATATTTTCATTAATTTTAATAATTTATAATTTTTATTTTTCATAATACTATAGTTTAATAATGTGGAAAAAATGTTAATTCTAAAAAATTGTTAATCATAATCGTTTTTTTAAAAATAATAAAGAAAATAAATACTTGCCAATTTTCATAACATACTAATTAACTTATAAAATAAATTTAATTGTCAACATCATAATATCTATATTCAAGTTTCATCATATGCATAAAAT
>APFE031190380.1:229651-309160 GCA_000404065.3 Pinus taeda | reverse complement strand
GAAAGAGTTAATATTGTGGACAAAACCAACCTCCCTAGAAGCCTAAGACTTTCTAGTGACAAACAAAACAAACAAGAGCAATCCTTCTCTAAACAAACATCATCAACGAGAAATCAAATGTTTTAGATCCTACCTTAGTCCACGCTGTTGTAGCAGTCCAGCCTCGCCGATCCAGATGAGCTCCTCCTTCACTTTCAGACCTGCATACACTAACAAAGCAAACGATTACATAGCATCTGAATATTCATTATAAAACAAAGCATATCTATCATATTGACCAAGGAATACATGAAATAATTCATTAACAAATCATTGAGAAGAATGGACTTATTTGTATTAAATAATCAAAAGAACCATTACAACCTGAGCCTTGGTGTTGTGCAAGCTCCTCCCAGGGTCCAGCAAGAGATTTCCTCTACTTTGACAAGCTCACCCACTCCCACTATGGCAACAAGGAAGGATAGTGATCTCTCCTCACAAAGTCAACAAATGGAAGTCCTAATTCCAGCAGCATTTACCCTTTAGAATGTTCAGCTTTCAACCTCCCTCTCCTTTGGCCCAATGCCTGTATTTATAGTGTTCTAGAGGAAGTTATTCAGTTCCAACATCAATGAGATACTCCCTCTTTTGGAGGGGTAGCTCCTCTCTTGATGGGATAAGTTCCTCTATCATAGGGATGCATGAACCATCTGGAGGCGCTCAATACACGTCAAACACTCTTCTAGAAGGCTCTAGAAGTGACCACAAGTAACTTTTAAAAGATGAAACTCGCGCCTTTTGACCTTTACAGGGGTACGCACCCATCCTTTGGCTTACAGAGCGTACAAGTACGCAGGTACAGTGTGTTTGGAGTACGTACACGCAGGCAAGGTAGACAGAACTGCGTACCCAGAGATAAACATGATTTTTAAAGACTTTCTCTCTTTCTTGAAGTTTGACATGGAGAGCAGAGGTATAAGGCTTGCCAAGGAGGATAGTATGACTGTTGATGGAGCCATACTAACTGCAGATAGTCATGGTGACAAATGTCAGTGTAACAGTTTCCATGCTTTATCACTCTTTCCCTATTTGTAGACATTGTTAGGAATACAAATTCCTCAAACAGGTCGAATCTGGATGTTTCCTTGCTTTATGGGATAACATATGAGTGAATATAGAGATATTTTTCAGTCAATCCACTCCTTTGACCTCCAGAAACTCATTAAATCTAACTAATGCACCCCCTAATGCAACATAAAGAGTCACCCTAGGTACTAACATACCTAATGCATGGCTAGGAATCTTTATAAACCACCTTGATAGTTCCTGGAGAGTGTTAGCTTGGAAAATAGGCCTGTGAACTTGGTCAATATTTCAGTCATCTTTCCTTTCTCCTTTGAGCTGATGAGGAGGTCATTTTCCTCTATAAAAAAATCCCAGCTGATTGAGGAAAATGGTTAAGTATGGAGAAAAAATCACAAACGGGACCCAGGAGGCTCATCAAATATTGCATATCGACATTTAGATGGGTATGGAGCACTAACAAAATGAGAAATAATGATGAGGCAATCACCAATATCACATATCAGTAGTTGGCAGTTCCGGGTAGAGCATTTATCACAATCGACCATCAGAAGGATCCTTGGGGCAAAAAACTAAGGATATCAGCATATCATAGTCCTGAATGTTAATATCGCATATTTCATCCCACATATCCAACAGTCCATCAGTTAGGACACTCCAAAACTTTGTGAGGGCCAATATTGCAATGCAGTGTTAAAATTTCAGGACCATGCACAATTTTTATCAGCAATCGACTATCGGCAAGGTCCCAGGGTACATGCTTAAGGATTATCTGTGGTTCACAAGATTTTTGTAGTGGGATGATTTGTAATATAATTTTGTATCTCCCGGGGAGGGCTAGATCACTTTAATGAAGGAAATGTCTGCAAAACCAAGGCGGACTTCCCTCCTTCTCTCTCCTTCGCATGGCATCAATGATTGGTGATTGACATGTCGACGAGGTTTCAACTTAAAAATACTTGCAAAACCATCAATAGTGCAATAAATTGGTGCATCACCGAGGGAACAAGAAAACAAAATACAAAGGAAAAGAATGAAAAAACAGGGTTGGGCAGACCTTTTTCTCTCTCCTCCAGGGGGCCACATGGTGACATGTGATTGGTTATCAAAGTTGACATGGTAGCTGATGTCAGCAATAATGTGGTAGTACATATTCCGATGTGGTGAGTGGACACTTGTCACTCATTTTTGGTGTTTTCAGGTGTCCTATGGGCCCCTTTTTAGGTGCCATATGTCACCACTTAGAAGATGACATGTGGTAGTGATGACATCACCCCACAGATAAAAAATTGTAGAAGTTAAGGGGAAAAGCTAAAGTCGATGGAGCCAACGAGTGAGATATGTGGGAAACCCCAAAAGTGAAAAAGTATTACATCATGGTCTATGAGCATGTTGCATTCAGATTATCAGCCCATGCTATGGAGAAAGAAAAAGCTTAAGACATTGGGACAATGTGATTGTGATATGCGGGACTCCTCCCCTAGATGTGATAAGTTATGAGCTATGATTTAGAAAGAGTTTGGGTCCGAGAAATCGACCAATGAGGGACTTGTGCAATATAAAGAAACATGCCCCCCATGTAGAAATTGAGAAATTTTGGTGCCAAACACATGGGCCTTTGATTCTAGCCTCGATCGTATAAGGAATTTCAATAAAGGGGCAATAATAAAGAGAGGCTAAGGGGGAAGCCCAATGGTGTCCTTTCACCCATCCTAGAGGCATAAGCTTGTGCCCTTTTGCTTGTATGAAGAGGTGAATGATTGTGTCCCTTGAGACTTATATCATTAAACCAAGAATACACCCCAAGGCCAGATCAAGGCACCGACTATGGTCAGAAGGTTTTTATGGTAGAAATTGACAATGTCAGTGCTGAAAGAAGCTGCAGAGGAAGATATAGGAGATCAAAGCTTTGAGACTGGGCATAGTAGAGAATCGATGGATTTAGTAAAACATTTAAGGCCAAAGTGATAGAGCCAGTCTCGGAGGAAGTTGTAGCAGTGAATTAGGAGAGGGGGCATTTAAAGCCAAGTATGGGTGCCCCCCATAAATGGCTCTTTGTAACTCATTCTCAAGGTCGGCATCGAAGGTCTTAAATATTGAATGATGAGAGTTAGCTTAGCAGCATAGGAGCATATACCATGAACTAACCAGTCGTGAAACATATGTGATTACAGGGATGGGGCACTAGTATTTCCATTAATGTCTCACCTGTTTTGTCATTCTGTGATGTGCCTTCCTCTATGAGGCCATTATCATTATTCTTAATCGGCTGCCTCACTTGAGGAATAATTTCACGGAAATGGAGACGAACCAGGATGTGTTTTTTGGATACAAAACATCCTATGGATGAGAGAGAAAGCTGAATTTAAAGGCGAAAACTTGGCACAAGATTTTATGTATGAAACCATGATTGAAAGAAACCCCTCTTCTTATAAATAGGGGGTTGCAGCACTAAAAAAGGGGTCTGATATCTGAGAAGAAATTTTGTTATTTTTGTGAAAACTTTATTACTTAGTCACATAGATCTTGTAGAATATTACAAGATTGGTTGTGATCCCTCCTTTGAATTATTATAGTTTATTATTTCCCTGTTCCATTCATCTGATATGTTTTCCTCTTTTGAATTGATGTAATAATATATACTATACTCTGATATTTCAGACTTATCTAAAAATTCATCTACGTTAAAGTGTTAATGCATATGCCTATGTGAGGTGTAACTGAAATCATATTTTGAAGTTGTATTGCGTGAATCATATCACTCAAATTCTTTTCTATCCATTACATCTTCCTCTAACTCAGTAGTTATAGTAAATCTCATGGTTTTATGCTCTATGTTCTATATATAGAATTCTTGGTGCATTGAGTTCTATATCCTGAGTTGTCCTTTTTCTTTGACTTCTATCATTTATCTTATAAAGCTAATTAAACATGTAAACCTTTGAAGTCCTTGGCCTCTACTATTTCTGTTATATTTCTAGGAACCATGTGTGTGTAGAAATGGTGAAACATATGGCTTGTGTCTTTTTATTAAAGAACTAACTCTCTTATTTGTATGTATAGAATACAGGTGGTATCCCCTCCTGCTTGAGAATCATTTGAGGCACACCGATTTAGATGTACCTAGACATTGGTCTTGTAAGTAATCCAAGGTTGTCTCTGGGGGTGACAACAGACTCCATTATAGTGCATTCTGCTGAATAGCTACCAATCTATTCATGCACATTCACCAACCTATATAGGTCATTCGAATATGGCACATGTGAAAATCTTAGCCCAAGGTGCCAAAGCACTACCAAATTTACCAATTTCTACCTTTATCTCCTTTTGCTAGCACCTTTAATTATTTTGCCACCATGCGACTAGGTGTTGTGACCACTGGCTCAAACCTCCAGGCACTTAGCATGTTGAAACCCTTCATGGGCCAAACTTCTTTGTTAATGGATCCACACTATTGCTCATGCCGCTATGCGAGGAAACCACCCATCAACCCAAGGACCAGAGATTCTTTGTTTCTATGTGAAACAATAAAAAAGAGCTGGCACTTACCTACTCCAAGAGCCTCTGTGACTCTTTATTTCCTCCACGTCATTGGCTTCTACCTATGGCATAGAGACATGTCTGGGTGCTCATCTTGTAGCTCTCTTCCTACCAACGTAATAATTTTTTGAATATTTGTGAACTTGCCTGGGTCATTCTACTAGGTCAATGTGTTCTAAAGGGACCATCTGACCTCATTCTCCTTCACTTCCACTCTAACACAAGGTTTCCTATCAATCCTCCATGTCCCAACGCTTTATCTTCTAGTTCATTCTTTAGCCACTCCATTTATAAACCATTGGGTTCATTCCTATGGGATGGGATGTCCGCTAGGGTCCACTTGTGCTTTCACTTGCTAATTAAAATCCTCCCAATGTGAGTTGTCTATGACAACATGTATTGATGCTTACTACCCGGTGTATTCAATTTGTGCACCATTAACAAACTTTGGGGATTTTCCTAGCAGGATGAGCTATCCTGGTGGTGTTCACTCAACACATTATCCATTTTCTTGTGCTCTGACACAACAATGTCTAACCAATTCCTAGTCAACTAGCTAGTTCCTCTTGTGCACACCTCTCAAACCTTTCGAGGTAGCCCTTCCGGGATGATGTCATGCTTTTAACATCAACCGTATGTGGTGCCCCTTAAGTGGTGATACCTGTAACCTAGATTTGGCCCATTAGGCCACCCAAAAATGTTGAATTTAACTGCCACATTTCCACTCTACAACCATGTCATGTTCATGTCATCTACCACCATCATCTCCTTAGATCCAATTAAACACTACCATGTGTCTCATTGTAATAGAGGAGAGAGAAGAGCACCTGATGCCTTTTGTTTTGCACTAATTTACTTTTTTAAACATAAAAAAACCATATTTAAGAACTGGCTCTGGCACCACTCCTAAATGGATTATGGTTTTGGGAGGAGTTCCTCTGGAGTAGCTGTCCGTCACTGATCTACACAATCAACTATGCAAGAAACCACTTTGAGGGCCTCGAGGCCTAACAAGACTTCCCTCTATCGAGATATTAGAATTCCATCGTGTGGCTCGATGCATATCTCGAGATTCTTTCATTGTGCTCCCCTTTGCAACTTATGGGCTTCCCTCAATAGGTTGAGATGTCGAAGTGGGGATCTCTTGCTTAACTCCTCACTGGTGTGCACTATGATACTATGTCATGGCATCCACCACCCATTGCTATTGCTTTGTGCTTCATTTACACTCCTCTAGGGAAGTCTTTGCAAGCTTTTCTATCATAATGGAGACCTCCTAGCATATTTATGATTGGTTATCACCACTAGCCTTATAGCTACCATCATCCCACTCACTTAGACTTGGGTACTAGAATAATTCCACTAGGGTGAAACCTCCAGGTTGAGCCCACCAGTCCAACCTGTAATTTGGGCTTCTCTAACCCAATCTACTACTACTAGGTTTCCCTAGTCCTATCGCTTAGAGGCTCCACCAAAATTCCCACCGAGTTTGGTATTTATGCCAAATTTGGCTTTGTGCCAAAGGCTCACCAACCACATTTAGCTCTACTATGGATACCTTGGGGTCACCAAACTTTGACTAGCTCTATATTTTTATCTAAGAGGTAATTTTCATACTTCCACATACCATTTGAAATCTCTTTCTAAGCACTTTTCAACTATGCCACTTCTAGGATAATTTGTGCTAAACTCCTAACGTAGAAATTCCTTCAAGTCTTGAGACTCACAACCATCATAGTCATCATTTTATGGCTACTACAATATGCCTGCTACTATGATGATTCTCTATGAGAAACTGTGACAACCATGATTTCCCCCCTGAGTTTATGTGAACACCTATTATCACCAACCTCAATGCTAATCTAGTTGACATCAATGCCAACACAGTTTTCAGTTATCCAAGATATTTCTCCCATGGATGTTGAAATTAATGAAAAAACACTCACTACCATTAGTCATATAGGAAATGCAAACTATACAAAAATCTCCCCATTTTGTATTGATGGAAAAACCTAATAAATTCTCAAAATTGATGGCCAATCCTTATGTTGCTTCTACTCTTCTCCTAACATGAGCTAGTAATGGATTTTTTCCTTTACATGGGCCATCACAACTTTCTCTCCCATAATTCTCTCCCCATTTGACATCAATGGCATAGGGATAGAAGCTACTTATTCCTACCTAGTGCAAACAATGATTTTCAATGAATGAGGGTCTGGATGTTGATGTGTACTCTTCTCTGCAAACTTCTCTTCAAGGGCTAATAAATGTTGCTACTATTGTAGCTCCTAGAGACAATCCCTTGGGTTGAGGAGAGGTCAGTTTGTAAGACATCTTAGACTCTCTTGAATATGATTCATTCCTTCTCAAGAGATAAATGTAAAATTATTTTAAAATATGGTTCAATTAACTTTCATAGAGGTATATTCAAACATACACATAAACAATACAGATCATCCAAGGAATAAATGTCCAAGTCTGGTGGTCTACACACAGTAAATGGAACTCAATTTGTGTAACAACCATGGTTAAAAATTCATGTAAAATATATATAAGACCACGGTCATGGGACACTTATTCCAAGATGAATGGTGGGAAAAAAATCCTAGTGGGTGTTCATTTCGGTTATTATGGCTAAGGAAAGTGGCAAAGGCAATGGAAAAGGCTTTGGAAAGGAAAAATAGCATTTTGGAACATTTATTTATGAAAATAAAGGAAATTACGAGAAAAAGAAGGTAAAAGGTCACACATTACATGTAAGGAGGAAAATAATGGAAAATGAAGAAAATAGAGGCCTCATTAATAAAAAGGCTTTTGAGGATTAGTTGGTAAGATTTTGATAGGTTTTAGTGGAGCTCGCTTCTATTCTTTCTCTCTCTCATATTGTTGGACACTTAGATTTTTCATGGAGCATGCTTGGAGGAGTGTGGAATACTTGGAGTATTGAAGAAAGAAGGTGAAGGAAGAGAAGGAAAGCATAAGGGGACAATGGGATCAACAAATACAACAGGTTTTATTTGCAAGTATCAAGTTTCATGTATGGGTCCCTCACTAGTTTTGGCATGCATGTGGTTTATTGGTCATGATCTATCATTGGCATGGAGGATTGCCTAGATTGACAGTGGATTTTTCCTAGCCTTGCCATTTCCAGGATAGTCATGGTGTTGTGGGTTTTTTTTTTCTAGTTGGTTCTCATGTTTCCTTTAGCTTGGGTTGGTTACTAGTTCCTCGAAGCCCTGGTTGAAAAAACACTTTAGAAGCCCTATAACAACTTGGGTTGAGTTACTAGGCCTAGAAGCATGTTGTCGAGGTAAATCCTCTCTACAAATAGAGACGATCCCTCTAGCCCAATGAGTGGGACTAGAAACAAACGAGACAATATACAAGACACTTTCCTAAATTATAATCAAAATGAGAGAAGAGGAAGGAGACCTACCTCGTTCTGATGCTATGATGCACTCCTTTGTTGCAAATATTTATCATTTCCTCCTGAGGCTTAGTCCTTACTACTGACAACATTTTAATACATCCATAAGAGATCAAGAACACAACAAAGCATAAAAGTGAAACAAACATAATCGAATGTAATCCAATTAACAAATCAAGGGGTATTGAGATAAATGAAGCATTGACACAAGAATTTATGGAAAGTGAACAAACAATTGTATATATTAATGAATAAAAGAGGAAGCATATAACCTAGGCCTTGATGTTCATAATCCCTCCTTGAGTGAGTGTCCAAGTCCAAGCTTGAGTTTTGTTTGAAGCACTCCTTCTCCAAGCCAAAGTGAATAGCATAAGGCACTATCTCAGCATAGGGGAAAAAATAATTAGAGACCAACCATTTGGGAATGGAAGAGGATAAATATATAGGTAGGGAGAGGGAGTTGAGATATTACCAAATATAGGGGAAGGCCCTCATATAAAGGAGGAATATCATAGGGATAATATCAAAGGGTAATATTGGGATAATTCAACCACATCCACAACAGCCAACATCCAACTCATCATTCTAGAGGCGTCTAGATCACGAAGCTTCTTGTCCTCTTTGGGAAAAGGTGCCTTTTAGCGATCAACGTCAGTATCCAAGTAAAAATAGTGCTAGCAGCATGAGGCTTGTATGGTGTAACCTACCATCAACATGAGTAGGCAGTGTCAGAGTCCTGCTAACCTGGAAAGCTCATTTCCTCAAGGAAGACTCAAGGAATGTTTTCATCCGTTCTTCAAGGAGGATCTAAACTACATATCAGGATGGATACAATGTATAATTGTGAAGTTTTGGGAACTTTGGCATATGAAATGGGGAAGTGTAGGAGGTGTGACAAAATATTGTGTAAGAGATGCCCCCTAAGGCATGAAGGTAGAACAAGGAGTGATGGCTGAGATGCTTTACGAGATTTTGCAAGGACTAGAACAAACACCATCAGGAGAATTGCAAATGAAGGATGCATATACATATACATATATGATATCAAAACATGAATCCATGGTATGGACACAACCATCTAGATAGAAAGGACCATGTGGAAAGATCCACAGTATGGGAACAACAATCCAAATGAAAAGGATCATCTAGAATTCTAAGATCCATGGTATGGATGCAGTCACTCGATATAGGGGGATCATCGTCATCATAGATATAAGGTACCATGGTATGGTTGAAGCCATCTGTATAGAGGAAACATGTATACAATCATGAATAATACATAACTCCATGCACCCTAAGTTATATAAAAAAAAACTCGGGGTCTTACTCTCCATCCTAACCCGATCAAAGTACGAATTCTAACATACGAATGAATGTTTCAAAGGCGAACATGATAGAAAACAACCTAATTACTGTCCAATGATGTCAAATGTTAATAGGCATGAGAGAAACCACAAATAATTACAATGGCTCGCAAGGTACGACATGACAATTCCTGAATGTGAAAATGAAGCTGAAGTCGAACATCGATGGAATCATTCGATCGAAGGCCAATGATGAAAACCTATCATCAACTTGCCATTAAGGCATGAAAGCTCTAAGTTACTGAAAGGGAGTTCCTAAGTCATTTTCCTTGATAATGAGCTAAAGTCAACAAGAAGTGACCCATCGAAGGAGGGCCATAATGATCCCCTCATCATCGACATGAAACAAGGAATAAAGTGGAATAAATGAGTACGATCTAGGACTGTGGAAAAAGGTAAGAAAATATATAGGTGGTAAACTATAGATAGGACTTCTCTTGAACATATCGGCGACATGACTCCATAGTGCGGAAATATTTGACTTAGCATAGGACCAAGGGTCATGATGACAAAGTGGAATAGTTAAATGAGAGGAAGAATGGATCACCCAAACTTGGAAGGACAAGTGACTAAGTGAGGATATCCCAAACGCGACATGAGAAATAGATGACTTTCATGTTCAAGAGAGACATGCTACTTATACAAGAGATGTTTCAATTTCATTTTTCCCCATTATTTCTGGTAAGTACCCCAATTATTTTTAATCACAATCTTGAAGTGGATAACATATCCTTGTCATATAAGTTCATTCTTCAAATGAATCCATCCTAGTAACTCTTATGAGTTCGACGAAGGAGAAAATCAGCCTCGTCATGGTGACAGGTCTTTCGTCGTTTAATTTTTAAGAGTCTGACAGAAGAGTAACTCAATGTATTATCATATTTAGAGAGTTTGAAAAAGAGAAAAAAAAAACTCCATCAGGTCCCTTTTCGTTATTTGTCTCTTGACCTTGAATAGGTAGAAAATAATATTCGACAAAACCTCTTGACCATGTCAACCAAGGTGTTCCTTTTTCATAAATAGTCAATCCCAACCTAAAAATGGGGTAAACGTATAGTGAGACGACATCAATAAATTTAATTTAATGAGTTTGAAAAGACAAGTACTCAACGATATTTTCATCTTTTGATAGTCATAAAAGATCTTAAATATGAATCGAATGGGGTTCCCTTTTTGTTTATTTTTAATGACTCATAAAAAGAGATAAAACAAAAAGTTGTTGGTTTGGTCAAAAATTATGACCATTACCACCGAAAGATCATGTAACTATAGAGAGACAACCACACATCACCGATATCAAGAAAAGTAATAAAATATGGGTGAAAATGTATTTGAAAACTTATAAATGGACAAAAAGTAAAAAACGTTTTACCATTTCACCTTGAGTAATTTGGAGAATGCATTTTACCCTATTTTCCTTGATTCTTCATGCAAATGGCGTGGGAGATTCGAGGCACTATTTCATGAACCATCAGCCGCAGGTAAAAGATCTCTCCTTTCTTTGGATTTTCATTCCATTTTCATGCCATTTCATAGGATTCTTTACTAGTTAAGGGGAGGATTTTCATTTTTATAATTGTGGGCAATCAATGAGAGTCTAATCATCGAATCCATGCTGATCACCACAGAGCCCAAAATACCCTCGAAAATAATTCATATAGTCACACGGGGCACAGAGTGAGAAAATGAATGAGAAATCCTTTGTCTGAATTGGTTTTTTCGAAATTTTGATCCATGGAAAGGCTTCTAAACATGTTTTATGGTTTATTTGCAAGAGATTTTAACAATTATTCCCATTGAATGGAAAGAGAGACATCACGAGGTGAAAGACCACAAAGATGCCCAAAGCGATGAATGTGTCAATACTTTGAGGGACTGCAAATTACTTAAGTTCTTCCAAATCCCAGCAATTAGAGCTCAAAATAAGTTGCTAGAATATCTCATTAGATTATGGGATATCGGTCGTGAGATATTCATCAATGGAGATCAAGAGCTGGAGCTAGAAGTAGCTGACATCTACTTCATCAGTGGACTATCCAGAAGAGGGGAGAGGGTTCAAATATTTGGAGCTTGTACTGGAGGAGAGAGCACCAATACATTGATCAGAAGGCATTCTTGGGTACAGAAACAACTGCGAACGGGAAGGTGAAAAAACCAACCATCAAAAAACTTCCCTTGTAGACTATTCTAAAAACCATGGCATATATACCTTGGGCATAGGCATTGCATGAGGCAATGGAATCATAATTCCAATATGCATTGGATTGTCTTGATCCAACAGTATTTAACTAGTCCAAAGGACTACTAGTTAACATGAAAGGACAATCGACCAAGGTAAAAACAGGACGCTTGAAGCAGTTTGGGTTTGGATCTATTTTGGTCACATTATTTTTGGAGCATGTGCCCTTGTTTCGATACTAGTGGGTAGAGATGGATGATCTAGATCCATGATATCTAAGGTTGCTTATATGGAGTGATATCATCCCTCGAGGGGGAGGAGGTTAAAAGATGAATTTCCCTCTGCCATTCTTTGGTTGGCTATGCCAATAGTTAATTGTAGTGGATGACTATGTTTGTGCAAGCACAGACTTTAGAGCAGACCCATATCTTCCTCTACCACTTGGTGCATAATGGACCAATGCATCTAAAACTTGTTTTTTGGAAATTTTCAAGTTTTATGATGTTTTCGAAGTGTATTTGAGAGTTTACTTATGATAATTTTGCAGATGTGGGACTGGAAAGACCTCCTGGGATGTCCCCAATAGTTCAGTGAGTAGCACACCAGATGGAGGAAGATGCTCCATATGAGGAAGGAGTAGATCCTACAGTAGATATGGAGCAAAGCCTGGAAGTGATTGCTGAATGAATTCCAGAATATGCTACTATAGATAACGTAACACTACGGTACCATAGGCATATAGTAGGAGTATCCGTGAGACTACGTTGGTTGTTAGGCCAAGTGATTAGAGTGGTCTCATACTATCATGAGCATCATGTGGGAGAATAGCCTATTCCTAGTAATGCTTATCTGCACTGTTGTAGGATTTTAAAGCCATGTGTCTCAGAACACTATTTTTTAAGATTTTGATATTAAAAACTTTGACAGACTTCATAATAATATATATTATATATAATATATATATATATATTATATATATATGATATATATAAATATAATATATACATATATATATATAATATAATATATACATAATATATTATATAATATATATATATATATTATATATATATATAAATATATATATATAGATATAGATATAGACACACACAAACACATAGATATGCATGTTTCTGTTGTCTACTTATGTGTTCATATAACATGGTGATGTGTTGGGATGGGATCCCCTGGGCTAGTTTTGGGGTTAAAAACCCAAGTTTCGATGAAAATGTTCGTAAAAAGATGTAAAGTCTCCACAATTTGTGGATGCAAAACATGTAGATAATTAGAAGTCAAAAGGGGTTTCAGCCCCTTGGTTATGTAAATTTGAGTCGATTTTGAGATCCACCTATGGTCCGCAGACCATGGGATTGTATGTAAAAATCTATAAATAGGTGTGTCTTAGAGAGTCTAATGCATATATAAAGAGATAGGGATGGATGCTTATGTCTATGTCTAAGGAAAGAGGCAAGTAGAAGCGAGTAGATAGAAGGAAAAAGGCTCCATAGCTGAGTGCGCAAAGGCCTAGAGAAGAGTTGGAAGTTGAGTGTGTAGATCCCTGTAGTTCAGTGCGTAGGATAATTTGGAGTCTGTAACATCATATTGAATATCAATAAAGAAGACCTTCAGAGAATTTGATGTGTTTTCCTGTTTACTTTTGTTATTTATGTTTACCATATATGTCGTGATGGAATAAATGCCTTTATGAAAATATTGATGTATTGATGCATGACTCTGTTGGATACATCTTGCTGATGTATGAAATGCATGTTGAGTATTTACAGGAAGATTATAATACATTCTAGTGTGTTTATTAGATACTTAAGTAGATCGATGTGAAATCAAATCTACGATTGTTTTATAGTGCACGCAAGTGGATGTTTTATCCGTTAAGGGTCTGCAATACCCTATGATAGACCTTCACGAATGTCTAAGGGATGTTTAAGTGAAGTTTCAGTACCAAGCCTTAGGGGCTTATAGGTCTACGGAAAGGCATATCTAGGGTAATAAAAGACATGACATTGATCTCTAGATGTCGAAACTTGGTTCCAGGATCCCCCCATACTGATTCAGGTGAGACTTCAACCTACACTATGTGGGTTGATGCCAAAAGGGTTGGTAGTGTAGGGTTTTTTTAAGCGCAATTAACTCTGAACTTGGGTCAAGACCCACTAAGCCAACAAATGGTTCCATTGTTGGGACCTGGATCTACAAAAAGAGATGTGTATGTCTCATCACTCGAATCTGACCAATAAGAAAATTGAGAAGTGGTTCGATAGGAAGATTCATGAATCACGACATAAGAGAATAGGAATCTGTGTCTATTAAAGGAGCAGCGGTTGGACAGATACTTGTACACATAAATACATGAAATTTTCTTCTCCACTTTCTCGATCAAACTATATGAGTGGATAGCTAAGTTGGCAGACAATTAAGGAAGGTGGAAGATTGACGTTCTAAGAGTGTGGACTCTGGAGATAGTATGAAGGTTAGAAGATTTTGAAGGCAAGATCGCACGTGATGTTGACCACTGGCTCGATTGAATTAGACAAGGATTTGTTATAATGTTCACGGCTGACACCTCGGTTATCTACAATGAAGTAGAGCGATGCTTCTTGAAGGGACTGTGAGTTATGTATCTGAGATCTTTGAATACCTGGATTAATAAGCTCTTGTGTTACAAATAGGTGATTTCATTGCCTTGATGTTCGCATCTATGTGAAGTGGACAGATCTTCAGAAATCTAGAGAAAGCATGCCCTGAATATAGCCCGTTGATTGGCCCTCCTTTCAGCGAAGATGAGGGAATGGAGCAAGCCCCACTGTAGAGTGTGATATAGCTGATAAGACAAGGTTTTTTGTAGAAACATCATCCATCCACTCCACCTGCACCTTCACCTCCACAACATAGACCTTCACCTACACCACTGCCACCATTGCCATAGTTCAACATGTCAAACTCAATAAAGCTGCCGATTTTCAAGGGTATACGGAGTGAAGATACATATCGGTTCTAGTTTGTTACGAATGTTGTGTGGACCACACAACAGATCACTGATGACAACATAAAGAAGGTGCACTTAGTTACTACTCTATAGGATCATGACCTGACATGGTATATTAAGTATTGTGTTGATTATCCTTTAGAAACGATAGTAGATAATAAGGATGCTTTAAAAAAGGATTTTAGTAAGCCTAAGTCTGAATCATAGTCAATTGTTGGATTTAAAGAAATCACAATGAGGGCTAGTCAGATGACTTGGGAGTTAGATCAAAGGATAAAATGTGTGATCCGTGAAGCTAATATGCAGCTCACAGATGGTCAGCACCATGAATGGTTTACAGCCTCGCTTCTGCCCCACTCGAGGATTGTTTTGTCACAAAAGAAGATAGGAACTCAGGAAGAAGCCATGGAAATCGTGATGACATTGCACGAGACACCTATTTAGGATGCGACTTTGGAGTCCAACAAATTCACTCGTAGTTGCTGATGAGCCCCATAAATGGGTAATTATATGGGTTCATTTTGCCTCCTAACTCAGCTTAATCCACAATTCTCATTACTTTATTGCATGTTTTTTATTATATTTATGCTAATAGAGTGAATTGGGTTAGTCATTATGCCATGAAGCCTAATGTGTGCTTTATGCAGATTTTTGGTCAATTTTGAGACAAAGTCAAAGGTTTAATGAGCATTTGGCAACCAATATTTGAGGAAAACAAGGGAGACGATTTGGATTAGGGTTTCCCCCTCATTTATGGTCCCTACTTTGAATCCTCCTTTAGAAGTCTTGGAGCACAAGCAGCCACATCAATGCATCAAAAGGGAAACCGAGCAAGTGAAGAGGAACTACTGTCTATCTCTAGTCTTGGGAGCCAAGCCTTCTTGACCTTAGAAGAGTTTTTGGGGCTCTAGTTGTATAAATAGGGGGGCTTAGGTCCTCAGTAGGTTAGTTGGATGTTAGTCAAATTTTCACACTTTTGTTGCAGCTTTTTCTTAGCTTATTTCAAGTTTACTTTTGTGAACAATTTTATGTAATGTGAGTATTATTTTGATAATGGAGATGAAATATTTTCTGAGCCAGCACTGATTTCTTCTAGAGGGTTGAACCTCTTGGGTGAGGGCCCAACCCAAGCTACCTAGCACCTCTTTTTTGGTATTTATATGTTTTCCTTCAGTTCATGAATTAGTTGTTGTTAGATAGATTTCTTCCTTAGTAAAATAGGTTGCTTTTGGTGGTTTACATAGTTGTTTCAATTTCAGTTCCTAAAGTACATTAAATAGGGGTAAGATAAAGATATAAAAGGCCATCAATAGAGATTGACCTCCTTTCCTCTTTTGGGGACTACGAATTGAGGTCAAGATCTTCTTGCTGCCATAAAAGCACAAATTTTCTTTTCCCATGCAATTTCTAGTGTTGCAATTTGGTTTAGAGGTTAATGATTTGCTTCATATCTAGTTTGTCATGCTCATTTCTATTCTACAATAAATATTTTTCCATAATTTCCTTTCCATATAGCACTGTTCAACATTTTCTTTTCCTAGATCAGAATTTAGGTTAACATGAGATACAGTTATGTTTTTTTGGTGCAGCTAGTTCTTTTCTTGCTCATGTTTAGTGTTTTGATTTGCAGCTCTCTTACAGTACATCTCTCCTCATAATAAGACAATAAAGTTGCCATCACCATCTCTTTTGCTACATTTTTCACAGGTCATTCACAACCCTTCACAAATTTTCCCTAATTCTTGCACTTTTCTCATAAGATTTCCTCTCGTCTCTTGAACAAATCCAACCATCATTTTCTTTCCTAATCATCCTTGATGAACTTCAAACACCTTAACACATCCCTCTAGTCTTTAGCTACCCTTTCCCACCTTTTTATTCACCTCTAAAACCTCTAAAACAACCCTCAGAATCCTCCCATAGATCCCCCTATAGGTCCCCTACAACCTCCTGCAGAATTTCCTATAAGTGACTTTTTGAAGTTCGATTGAAGGGAAAACCTTTAGAAGAGTTCCATAGGTCTCCTAGGACCCCTCCACACCTTCCTGAACCTCTACAAATCCCAAATTTTCCCTCCATCACCACCTAATCAATGCCACATCCACAAACAAATAAGTTACATGCATATCAATTTCACATAAGATACATAAAAATCCAAGAACGATGTTTTATTTCTTATTTCCTTCTAGAAATAGCTTGAATAGGTGTATTTTACTTCCTCAGTAGGTAATGGCACTCCTTTCCTAGATTTTCACCTCTCTTTTTGCAAAAGTAGGGTTATTCGGTAAATTAGGGTTTTCTAGGTTTACATCACATTTCTGTCTTCTTTCTCTTTTTGCAAGTAGAATATCCTATGTAGAGTAAGCTTTCCTTCTTTCATCACATTTAAAGCTTCTTCTATAATTCATAGAAGTTGTCTTGAGCTCCTAGTGATCTTGCAGCAGTTGACCAAGTGATAGCCTGCAGTAAAAACTAGTACTTGTACATATAGTACCATCACTTCCAAGTTTGTTATGAACCACCAGGTTGATAAAAGTAAAGTAGGAAGCCCTAGGAGTTGTAGCATTATTGATACAATACTGGTGATCACCACTTTTTGGTGTCATTGGCAGGGAAGTTTTAGAGTATTTTATGATTAATACTTTTCTTCTATTTTTTTACTGCAACGTTCTGCTAAGTAACTCATTTCAGCAAAAGTAGAGTAGTTGTTTCTTTCAATTTTTGCATTTCCTTGCTTCCATTTCAATTCTGAAATTTCCATTTTAGCAAAAATAGATTAGCCCTTTCAATTCTACAATTTCCATTTCAGAAAAAGTATATTAGTTCTTTCAAGGCTGCAATTTTCATTCTAGATTTGTCATTTCCTTTCTTTCATTTCAGTTTTGCAATTCCATTTCAACAAGTTCATTTCAGTTAGCTGCAATTTGTTTGTTCAATCAATTTCAGTTTTGTAGGTACAAGTAATGAAAAAACAAAAACCAACCAAAAATATTTCCATTCATGCCTCATAGGAATAGAGATAATTCAGGGAAATTCTTACCCAACAATCCCACCACATCACAAAGCCACCCTTCTCTCTTCTTCAGTGGAAGTGATCCAAAAGAACCTTTAGGAGAAAAACCTGAGATATTTGAAGAACCTATAGGAGAAGAAGAGGAAGAAAACATCCCTCCTGAGACAATGGCTGAAAACAAAAATGTTAGTGGGAATGGAGAAAGAGTAGAGGGTACCTTTCCCATCCAAGAGACCAATGGGGACACTAAAATCAAGAACATAAGCCCTTCAGCCCTACCTCACTTCCATGGATTGACTAAAAATGATCCTGACACCTTCCTCTTTGAGTTTGATGTTATCTGTCAAACCTATGACTATGCAGAAGATGAGTAGAAGTTGAGACTGTTTCCTTCTACCCTCAAGGATGTAGCATTACGATGTTTCATGGGGTTACATGGCATCAACATCACAACTTGGGCTCAGATGCAGCAAGCCTTTAGTAACAAATACTGGGACTACTGTAGGTCAAAAGATACGAAGGAAAGAAATCTTCCAAATGACCATGGAAATTGATGAATCCTTGGAAGATTATGAAGAGAGGTTCCAAATTAGCTATAAAAGGGCTAGGTGCACACTTGACCCCGAATCTATGAAGTTGGTCCTACTTAGAGGAATTCTAGAATACCTTCTAGACACCATCCATTTACTGGCCAGGGGAGACATCTACCAACTGCCTTATGAAGACATAAAGACTATTTTTAAAAATCATTTTAGGGAAGCCAAAAAGAGAGGTAGGGGGAGTCAACTCACAACCAATACCTCCTCATCCAGTTCATCCCTTAAAGGTGAACTTGGAAACATGCTGGAAGATTTCAAGAGTTAGATGCTACAAACTCTTGCCATGCAAATGGATACCTTGCATCTCAAAAGGAAACAAGAGGAAGCAGAGAGGGCTTTGGAAATGTTTTGTCCTAGGTGCACTAGAGGGCATTCTAGGAATGAATGTCCATTGAAATCTATAGAGGTTTGTTTAGTTTGTGAAGAAGATCATTTTGTAGATAAGTGCCCTTCCTTCCCTGGACTTAAAGCTATATACCAAGGGGCCAAAGGAGCCACTGAACCACTCTATTTCATGAACCAAAGGAGACCGCATGGACCTAGACCATACCAACAGGGAATGCAAGGGACATCTTAGGCATACTATAACCCCATTTAATCCACTTCCATACCTTCTTGGGGTCCACCTTGCTCATATTTCCTGGTCCACACCTCCTCCTTGGTCCTATCCATCTCAATATGATGCTCAACTAGCTGCTCATTCCTTCCATTCCTATACTTAGCCAGAACCTCAGTGGAATGCATCTCATCAGGGGTGGAGGCCCCAGTACAACTCTCCTCCCACTCTTTTACCTCCACCACCTGCTCAACCACAACCATTACCTCCTGCTCCACCAAGGCAACCCCAATTGCCTGCTCAACCAAACCCAAACCAAACAATAGAGAGGCTTAGGAAGTATACAGTGGGGAACCATCATGCTCAACCTATGCTGTGCAGATTCAGGAGATTAACGTATGATCTGGGAAGGTTCTCCCAGATAGCTAGCCTCCCCCTCAGGAGGTTGAGAAAGATAAAGAGGAAAGTGAATCAAAAGAAATTCCACCTTTTCTTGAGAGATTATCCAGAATAACATAGCCTACCCTGGAAGAAACTAAACTTTTGGTAGAATTGAAACAACTATGTGTAAAGATACCACTTCTCCAAGCCATAAAGGATGTGCCTATATAAAATAAGATGATTAAAGAGATGTTCTTCAGGCATCCATGTAGGCGAAAGTGAGATGCCCCAACCATCAACATCATAGGACAACTGTCCGACCTGATCTTGGGGTAGGTGATCTATCCAAAATATCTAGACCCTGGAAGCCCAGAGTTGATGTACACATCAATGGCACCATGATCCCCCATACCCTAATTGATCTAGGGGTTGCCATTAATGTGATGACCAAGGACACCATGCTCAAGCTCAACTTCTAGGGCTCCTTGAGAAATACCACGACCGTATTGCAGCTAGCAAACTGCTCCATTGTGACCCTTGAGGGGATTGTGGAGGATGTGGTGGTCTCCCTTGATTCTTGAGCGTAACCTGTTGATTTCCTAGTTCTACAATGGAAAGGAAAGCTCACTGGGTATCCTCTCATCCTGGGAAGACCCTGGTTGGCTACTGTAGATGCCTACATCAGTTGTCGAGTTGGGAACATGACAATCAAGAATGGGCATATGTCCAAGTAGCTAATCCTATACCCTCCTACCAAACCATTTCTATAACATGGTCTACCTCTTTGGTTGGAGGAGGAGGATGAGGATGAAGTCTATTCTGCACCACTGTGTGTAGTAGAAACTATTATGAGGGGGAAACCACAAAATGAGGATGATATCATTGAAAATCTAATTCAGAATCCACCCCCCAGTATGTTGCCATTATAAAATCTAGTGAAAGACACCCAAGAAAATCCCTTAACTGATATTTATATGGCCAACCCAACCTCTCTCCATGTTAAGTATATAGAGTTGAGCCCTAAAAGAACCTTGAAATTCAACTCATCCCTATCCACCTCCTAGGAGAAGGAACTATGTAGCCTATTGAGAAAACATTTAGATTCCTTCACTTGGAGCTATAAGGAGATGAAGGGAGTGCACCCTTTAACCTATACTCATCACATTCACATTAAGGAAGATTGTAAACCAGTCAGGCAGCCTCAAAGGAGGATGAATCTAGCCCACAAGGACATTGACAAGGAAGAATTGCAAAAGTTACTGGATGCAGTATTCGTCTACCCCATCTCCGACAGTGAATGGGTCTCTACTTTAGTGCTATTGCCAAAGAAAAATGGTAAGTGGAGGATCTATGTCAATTATCAGGAATTAAACAAGGCCACCAAACACGACCATTTTCCTTTGCCTTTCATAGATCAGGTGTTAGATGGTCTAGCGGGGAAAAAGTTTTTCTCCTTCCTAGATGGGTTTAGCGGGTACAATCAGATCCAAATCAGCCCGGAAGACCAAGATAAGACCATTTTCACTTGTCCTTGGGGTAACTTTGCCTATCAGGTCCTTCCTTCTAGTTTGTGCAATGATCCTGCCACTTTCTAGAGAGAAGTATTGAGTATATTCTCTGAACTGGTTCATGATGTAGTGGAAATCTATATGGATGAATTTACTCCTTATGGTTCTAACTTCCACGAAGCTTTGTCTAACCTAGGAAAAGTTTTGGACAAGTGTATTGAAATGAACCTGTCCCTCAATTTGGAAAAATGAGAATTCTTGATGACTAAAGGGACCGTGCTAGGTCATGCAATATCTCAACAAGGATTGCAGGTGGACCCCAACAAAATTGCCATCATCCAAAGGGTCCCACCTCCTCAAAAGGTGAGATATGTCTAGAGTTTCCTAGGCTTAGCAGGATATTATAGAAGATCCAATAAAGATTTCAATAAGTTAGCCTCTTCGTTGTTTGGTATTTTGGGAAAAGACGTTGAGTTCATATGGACTGACAACTGTCAAAAAGCCCTAGATACCTTGAAAAGTAAACTTGTGACTGCCCCAATTTTGAGAGGCCCAAATTGGGCCCTACCTTTCCACATTCACACAGATGCCTCAAACAAAGCAATAGGAGTAGCCTTGGGGCAAATTGATGAAAAGTTACCTTATGCCATATACTTTATAAGTAAAAATTTGTACAAGGCAGAGTTAAACTACACGGTCACTGAGAAGGAACTCCTAGCTATAGTGCATTCCTTAAATAAGTTCAAACATTACATCACATGCTATCAAACCTTTCTACACACTAATCATGCTACAATTAGGTATTTAATGAATAAACTAGATGTAAATGCTCACATTATTAAATGGTTGCTTTTATTGTAATAGTTTGATTTAACCATTGTTGATATGCCTAGTAAGGAAAATGTTGTTGTTGACTTTTTGTCTAGAGTAAATTTTCCTACAGGTGAGGAAGGAATGGTGGATGATCAAATGCTAGATGAACACTTATTTTCTATCTCAGTACTCAACCCATGGTTCGCAGCAAATTACTTGGTTTCAGCACAGTTCCCACCACACTTGTCCCCAAAAGAGAAGAGCAAGATCGTGAGAAAAAGTGCCCCTTTCACCTAGATTGGGGGCAATCTCTTCAAAATTGGCCCAGATTAGATTTTGAGAAGATGTGTTAGGGAGGAGGAAGTTTTTGACATTCTCCTGACCTATCATGATGGGCCTTGTGGAGGTCATTTTGCAACAAATAGGATTGCCTTCAAAATTCTGCAAGCAAGTTACTATTGGCCCACTCTTCATCAAGATGTGAAGAGATATATCAGCCAATGTGATTGGTGCCAAAAGATGGGGAAACCTACTCCAAAGGATGAGATGCCCATGAAACCTTAAGTGAATTTTGAGCCATTTGAGAAGTGAGGCATGGACTTTTGTGGGTCATATCAACCCTCTTTCAAAATAGAAACAATATATCATTGCCTGCACTGATTTTCTGACAAAATGGGTAGAGACAAATGCAATCAAGGAAGCAACAGAAGAAAAAATATCTGAGTTTTTAACAGAGAACATCTTCTATAAGTTTGGGTATCCAAGAGAACTTCTTACAGATCAAGGTAGTCAGTTTGCTTCCAATTTGATTGAAGACCTGCTCACACTTCATCAAATCAAGCGGAGGACTTCCACTCCTTACCATCCACAAGCCAATGGACAGGTGGAAGTCACTAACAGAGCTTTGGAAGGAATTCTGATGAAGGTAGTGAGTAGCAGTAGAAAAGATTGGACAGATAGATTGGTTGAGGCCACCTGGGCCTACAACACCACATGGAGGACCACCACAGGGTTCACACCCTATGAACTGGTCAATGGGAAGAAGGATTTTTTGTCAATAGAATTTGAATACAATACACTAAGGTTGGTAGCTCAGCTAGACCTAGATCTCGGCCATGCAAAAAGGGAAAGGCTACTCTAGCTCAATGGATTGGATAACAAAGATTACAAACCCTTCTTCATATAGAGGTAATCCAGCTTCAGAGGGAGATATGGCATGAAAAAAATATCAAGGGGAAGAAATTTCAAGAAGGATATTGGGTGTTGCTCTATGACTCAAGGTATAAATATTTCAAAGGCAAGCTGAGGACAAGATGGTTAGGACCCTACACTGTAGAAAAATGAAATGAAAATGGTTCAGTTCTGATCAGAACCATTGATGAGGAAGCTATCCCCATGCTTGTCAATGCACATAGATCAAAAATTTACAAGAAACCCCTCTCCAAGCAAGAATTCATTGAAGATCTGAATAAGACAGTGTTGGTAGTGGAACGGGTCTCAACCTCCACTCCATCCAGTCACTGAGAAAAGAGAAAAAATAATAAGGACTCAAGTGAAAACCTCTATGAGGCACTTTAGTCCCATCATTGGGTTGAAAACCTCTCTAGAGGCAGCCGAGTGATGACAAAAACAAAAAAGAGAGAGAATAAAATCCCTGGGTGAAAACCTCCATTAGAGGCGCCCAGGGCAGACAAGTAGGGTGAAAACCTCTTGCAGGCACCTTGGGAAGGCAAGTAGGGTGAAAACCTCCTGGAGGCACCTTGGTTGTCTTTTCAAAAAAAAAAAAAAATTGACTTTTCAAATGCATTGTAGGTTACAGATGGACCACGGGAAGCAAGGGGACATGCCACAATGCCTATTGGACATCCTCTATACTCTTCTCCATCATTTCTGACTTTTTTCCACCTCTCTATGTTTTTTCTGAAGAGTGTGAATCCTACAGGAGACCCTGTGTGTTCTATAGGAGGCTCCTGTAGAAATCACAGAGAGATTGAAATAGCTTTTATAAACAGTTTGAGGAGCTGAGGTTTTTCTTTGAAGGCATGTAGGCCATCCTACAACTATCCACCATCCTAACCCTCCATCCCACACCTGCATCACATCATTCCCATTTGATTTCTTTCCTTGCACAACTCACCTGAAGCTTACCAAATCCCTCTCCATTGCCATCAGAATCTTCAGTAGCATCCTCCCAGCTCCCAGCATAAGCATCAACTAAAAGTTTTAGAGGGAGAAGTAGCTACAGGAAGGATTTCCTATAGTAGCTGATCCCCTTAAAATCAAGCTCCAGTAGCAAAATAGGTGCAAGCTAAAGGGCACCTTTACAAAGCAATTGAGCCACATATCAAGAAGAAAAGAGCATACAGCACAAGGGATACAGGCATGTAGCATAAAAATCCGAGCATGCAACAACAACAAAACCTAGTAGCACCGCAAGACGAGCATTCGACCTGCAAGTAAGTGTCTAACCCGCTCCTCTATTGCATCTGTATAATTCAAAAAATGCATGAACAAATGGAATGGTTGGGATTAAACTAGAAAGGTGGCCAGTTAACTGGCCATCCTCGTCCAGTTTGATTGTGCTCATTCGGAGATCCAAAAGACACGTGTGTCTAGTCAACTCAAAAAAAATCCAAAAGGTAGGTAGTGGCAGATGTTTAAACTCCAATGCAAATGATGGCAAGTGATTGCGGCTAGAAGGCATGAAGACTCATGATGACATAGCAGTAGGGACCAACGGTCTGAATAATGAAAATGTACCCTTTTGTCCACCTCACATCATTGCCGAAAATGTCTCTAGTAAACTTAAGTACTCTACCTCGAACTCATTCACCACCTTTGTTTCCATTTTATCATTGTCCCCGCAGCTGCAGAAAGCTTCATACCACCTCCATAACCTCAAAACCACTATTCTCTATCATTTTCAGTCCTCCTCCTCTTATTTGGTTCTACATGAGCATTATGGGGTTCTACACGAGCAGTAATAGTTCTACAGGAGAACCTCCAGCCATCTCTACAGCAGGGCCAATAAGTAATTTTATAGAAGAGAACACAGGGTTTTCATTCAAATTCAGAATTGAAGAGGTAGGCTCGGTACAAACCGACTTTTCATATTCATATATACAAGGGATGATGCAATTTTAAGGAAGGATTAATCCTGAAAGAGAAGAGAAATTGCATTAAAAAAAGTCTCCCTATTTCTTAAAGAAAAACATAGATTTTCTCTGTTTCCTGTTTTTGAAAAAATTGTTGTCTCCTTCTCCACCTGAGGTATTCCAAGGAATATAAACATAATGATAGGTGGATTCATGAGGAAGGAACCCCTAAATTTAGTCACGCTCCTTGAACCTCCTAAGGTAGTAGCCATTTTTACCAAAGCTAATTGGATGCCATTTTTCGAAAACTTCGAGGGTATGATGAAGAAGTGAATCAGGAGTTTGCACTTTCCTTAGTACCCCACTCACAGACTCATGCCACTATTACTTTCAGAGGTCTCACCATGGAAATCACCCCAGACTTTATCAGTAGGGTTACCAGGCTTCCACTTGGACTACCCTAGAGTAAAGAAGAAAAGCCACTGGGTCAAATTGTCGAGAAAACCTTCTTCCAACCAAATGAGCATCTTGTAGAGGACAAAAATGGCATAAGGAGAACAAGCATACCTTACCCTTGGGATAAGCTCAATTACCAAATTATCAAGTACATCTCTTGTGAAGGGAGGTATAGCATAGTTTATGGTTATCATTTTAGACTTCTGCATGAGCTGAGATATGGCATGGATATTCCCACACCCCCAAAACTTAGCATTCCTTATTTTCTCCTATAGTCCCTTATAGATTCCAACATTAAATTGAAGGCAGGAGGTTAAGATCAATTGGCTCACCATGGAATAATTGAACAGCTAGTGGAAGAAGCCCTCCACACTTTCACAATCCCCATAGCCTGGGAGATCTTCAAAAACATGATAGCAGAAGATGATATAAAAGCCCTCACGTATGAGACATGATTCCTTCTGAAAGTGAGGGAGGAGATAAAAAAGGGGAAGATGAGGAGGAAACCAAAATGGAAGATGAGAAGGAAGAACATAAAGCACAAGAAGAAACCAAAATATAAGATGAGAAGGAAGAACCTAAAATAGAGAAGACAAAGACCAGAGCAGAAAAGAAGGAACCAAGGACAAAAGAGAAAAAGACTAAAATAGAGGAGAAAAAGACTAGATCAGAGAAGAAGGAACCTAGGATAGAAAGAAAAATACTAAAACAAAGGAGAAAGAGACTAGAGTAGAGAAGAAAGAACCTAGGACAGAAGAGAAAAAGGCTAAAATAGAAAAGAAAAGGACTAAACCAGAGAAGAAAAAGACTAAAGCAAGGAAGGCAGAGACTAAACAAGATGAGAAGGAAACCCAAACAAAGCTAGAGGAAATAAAGCTAGCAAAGGCAGAGAAGACAAAAGAAGAGAAAAAAGGGGAAAAGATGATAGAAGTGTCCACTAAGACGCTAGAAAGGGAAGCAACGACTATTCTTTCTGCGTTCAGCACCCTAGTTAAACTGAAACAAAATAGGAAAAAGCCAACATGAATGTACTTCAGGGCCCGAAAAAGCACAAGCATAAAAATAGGGAAGCCACAACCATCCTCAAAAGAGCCTATCATAATTGAAGATTCCCCTACTATAGAAAGGGAAGAATCTCCATCCAAAACCCCCATTACTTATGAGAGAGGAAGTCCTAGATCTTCCACTTGGAAGGAAAGAGTAAAACTGCAGGACTGAAAAATAGTTCTACAAGAGGCACAAACTGCTCTATAGGAGACCCTAACAAAGATACAATAGACTGAGAAACTTGAGAAAAGGGCAGAAGAATAAACCAAAGGGAAGGATGAAACAACAGAGATTCTAGAACCTGACCCCCATCCTAGTTTAGGCTCTTATTACAACCTTCTTGAAGGAGGAAAAATTATCACACAGAAATTTGCAGTCCCACTTTTCTTTGAACTAGAAAAAGAAAAGGTAAGAAGCCATAGATGGATGCAGATCACCAAGTCCAAAGGGGTGGAAGACATTGGCCACATGGAAAACAAGCTAAAAGAGATGGGTAAGGAACTGAGCATTATAAGACATATGGAAGCAGTTAGAAGATCTCACTTGGAAGTAGAGAATGAAATGTTAAGAAAACAATTGCAAGAAAGGGAAACCCAATTAGCATGCATGAAAAGCTAGGCTATGGAGGCACTACAATGTAGACAACCAGCCAAATCATATGGAGCCTATCTCAAAGACCAGTTCCTACAGTTTTAGATCAAGACCTTGGCATAGAGAGACACCATGTCTTTTCAAGATTATAGACAGTTCATGGACCTATGTGACCATAGTTCAGCAGAAGATAAGGAAAAGTTGGCAAAGTTTTATTTACATAACATGGCTGTCATTGATATGAACCTATGGACCCTAATGCTATGTTAGGGGACATGCAGCTGATGGCCATGGCATCATGGATGAGTCATGAGAAGAAAAGAGCAACAGAAATCAAGAAGTTGGTGGCAAAAGAACAAAATGAGTCCCTAATGATTAGAGCAGAGCCATAAGACCCTATGGCTCTCACTAGCACACACTAACTAATTGCAATTGATCCTCAAAGTGCCCCTAAGTACATCAATGATCAGGCCCAAGCTATTGCACATTTTGAGGGCATGGAGAGATTGCTTAGAGGTGATTACATTCATGCCTGTATGAGAAGGTGCAACAAACTGCAACATAGCCTACAAATTAGGGAGTATCACTCCCCAAGCAGGATGAAAGAAGAATTGAGGAGAGTGCCACTGTACAAGCACTCTATACAAAGTTTGAAGGTAAATTAGATTGGCCTCAAGTTGAGTCCTCCACTGCTGCTAGGATTGCTAGAGGGCACAAAGGAGGAGGGAGAAAGACAACAATGGGAAAAGGTGGATAGAAAGGCAGGATTCCATGATAGGGAATAAGATCTCACATCAGAGGCATGGGATGTCAGGGAGGCCATCAGGGCCATCAAAGATGAAGAGATGAACTAGCTGCTCAGAGGATGAGCAACACATTCAGTAGAGGGGGGATGAGGAGCCCCATAAACAGGTAATTATATGGGCTTATTTTTCCTCCTAACTCATCTTAATCCACCATTCTCATTAGTTTATTGCATGTTTTTTATTATATTTATGCTAATAGAGTGAATTGGGTTATTCATTATGCCATGAAGTCTAATGTGTGCTTTATGCATATTTTTGGTCAATTTTGAGACAAAGTCAAAGGTTTAATGAGCATTTGGCAACCAATATTTTAGGAAAACAAGGGAGAGGATTTGTAGGAGGGTTTCCCCCTCATTTATGACCCCCTACTTTGAATTCTCCTTTAGAAAGCTCGGAGCACAAGCAGCCACATCAATGCATTAAAAGGGCAGTCGAGCGAGTGAAGAAGAACTATTGTCTATCTCTATTATTGGGAGCGAAGCTACCTTGACTTTAGGAGAGTTGTTGGGACTCTAGATGTATAAATAGGCGGGCTTAGGGCCTCATTAGGTTATTTGGATGTTAGTTAAATTTTTGCACTTTTGTTGTAGCTTTTTCTCAGCTCATTTCGAGCTTACTTTTGTGAACAATTTTATGTAATGTGACTATTATTTTGATAATGGAGATGAAATATTTTTTGAGCCAGCACTGAGTTCTTCCAGAGGGTTGAAGCTCTTGGGTTAGGGCCCAAGCCAAGCTTCTCGACACCTCTTTTTTTGTATTTATATGTTTTTCTTCAGTTCATGAATTAGTTGTTGTTAGATAGATTTCTTCCTTAGTAAAATAGGTTGCTTTTGGTGGTTTACATAGTTGTTTCCATTTCAGTTGCTGAAGTAGGTTAAATATGGGTAAGAGAAAGATAAAAAAGGCCATAACCAAAGCTTGACCTCCTTTCCTCCTCTGGGGACTATGAATTGAGGTCAAGATCTGCTTGTTCCATAAAAACACAGTTTTGCTTTCCCCATGCAATTTCTAGTGTTACAATTTGATTTAGAGGTTAATGCTTTACTTTCGATCCAGTTTGTCATGCTCATTTTTGTTTCTACAATAAATCGTTTTCCATGATTTCATTTCCATATAGCACTGTTCAACATTTTGTTTTCCTATATCAAAATTTAGGTTAACATGAGATACAATTCTTTTCTTTTGGTGTAGCTAGTTCTTTTCTTGCCCAAGTTCAGTGTTTTGATTTGTAGCTCTCTTAGAATACATATATGCTCATAATAAGTCAATAAAGTTGCCATTACCAACTCTTTTGCCACATGTTTCACAGGTCATTCATAACCCTTCACAAATCTGCCTTAATTCTTGCACTTTTCTCATAAGCTTTCCTCTCGTCTCTTGAACAAATCCAACCATCATTTTCTTTCCTAATCATCTTTAATGAACTTCAGACACCTTAACACATCCCTATGGTCCTCAGCTACCCTTTCCCACCATTTATTTCACCTTTAAAACCTCTAAAATGGCCCTCAGCATCCTCCTATAGATCCTCCTGTAGATCCCCCGCAGCCTCCTGTAGAATTTTCTGTAAGTGACTTTTTGAAGTCCAATTGAAGGGAAAGCTTCCAGAAGGGTGCCAGAGGTCTCCTAGGACCGCTCCACACCTTCCTATACCTTTGAAAATCCCAAAGTCGCCCTCCATCACCACCTAATCACTGCCACATCCACAAACAAATAAATTACATGCATAACAATTTCACATAAGATACATAAAAATCCAATATTTTTTTTCCTTCCTAAAATAGCTTGAATACGTGTAGTTTACTTCCTCAGTAGGTAATGGCACTAATGTCCTATATTTTCACCTCTCTTTTTGCAAAAGTAGGGTTAGTCAGTAAATTAAGGTTTGCTAGGTTTACATCACATTTCAGTCTTCTTTCTCTTTCTGCAAGTAGAATAGCTTCTGTGGAGTAAGCTTTCCTTTCTTTCATCACATTTAAAGCTTCTTCTAGAATTCATAGAAGTTGGCTTGAGCTCCTAGTGATCTTGCGGCAGCTGACCAAGTGACAGCCTACAGTAAGAACTAGTACGTATGCATACAGCATCGTCACTTCCAAGTTTGTTACAAACTACCAAGTTGATAAAAGTAAAGTAGGAAGCCCTAGGATTTGTAGCATTATTGCTGCAATACTAGTGCTCACTAGTTGTAGAACCTCTACTTGGAATTGCAAATCTTGAAGAAAGTGAAAGAGGTTAGGCCAGAGGTACGCGAGGAAGTCTGGTGCCTCAAGTTTAAGAGCCAGGGGCATGATAAATACCATTTCCATTTCTTCGAAAAGTATATTGCAAGAGGGGGACCAATTCCCCTAAGAGAGGAAGCCCAAGAAAGACCGAGTGTGGTGCCTGCACTATGGTGCGCTATTTGTCAGGTGGCTGGAAAACACGTAACAAATAATTGTCATTTGTTACAAAAGTTTGTTCAGACACCACAAGAATTGATTTGTGATTTCTGCAAATCGGTGGGCCATGATGAGGACCACTATCATAGCTACAAGTTGATGATGGAAAGAACACATACATATCATATGCAAGAAGAAACTCAGACTTCGGATCAAGGAGCTGGGGGAGTGCATGGAGGATATCATGGGCGAGGATGAGCCGAGGAGGAGGATGACCTATTAAAGTTCATGGTCAAGTTATTTGCTATAACTATGGGACACTTGGTGCGGGAGTGTCAGAATCAGACACACCTACCCTGCTAATACTACAACCAATTTGACCATGCTATAGAAGAATGCCCTGTGTTGATGGCTAAGATGTAGGAGAAGAAGGTGCAACATCGACAACCTACGAAGAACTTTGAAATGATGAGATCCAAGCCCCACAAAGAAGTTCCAAATATGAAAATCATGCTTAGAAGCAGAGTAACAAGTGGGGATGATAAGGGAAAATAGCTTGAAGAAGAAAAATAGATTCGCAAAGCCCCGAAGAAGGAAGTTGGTTTTCATATGGCGCGTGCAAATGGAACATTTATGGAGGCCAAGAAAAGCTTGGTTGAGGCATATACCACAAGAAGTACGAACAAAGTACCACAAACTAGTGCACCTACAAAGGTTGATCCCCTTGTACTCACCACGTTCTTGGAAACTTGCATGAAATGTCTACATGATAGTAAGGTTGTGAAAGGTCTACAGGAGTTGATAAACAAGTGTGTTGGTAAAGGAAGTGCTCCTAATGGACACTGCGTAGTATGAAAAATTAGAAAACATAAGACAAGAACAGGGTGCGAGATGAGGCTCACCACACAGATAGGAGATTATGAGATGGACCACGTTATTCTAGATCTGGGGTCTGATGCAAACATTTTTCCTAAACAGATATGGGAGAGAATCGGGAGACCTACGTTGTAGTGGTCTCTGATCTAGCTGAGGATGTAAAATCAATAGAAGATCATCCCTATGGGATGAATACATGGAGTCACCGTAGATATTGAAGGCGTGAGCGCACTGTCTAATTTTGAAGTAATAGAAATTGTGGACGACAAAAATCCATACCCCGTGCTCCTTGGAATTGACTAGGCCATTGATATGAATGGAGTCATCAACTTGAAGGAAAGAATAATATCGTTCGAAAGGAAATCGCTTTGGGTTGTAGAACCGTTGGACATTGTAGAAGGACTGTGCTATATGGAACCAGCTTATGACTATGAAGAAAGTGATGATGACTTCGATCAGATTTATAAAATAAATGTGTGATATCATGACTAGATTAACCTAATAGTTGATGGAAAGATTTCATGGTATTGGGAAAGTTCCCGTATCTCGGATTTAGATGAAGAACTGGAGCATTGGCAGAATAGTTTTCATGAAATATCTACATTGCGCTGCAACATGATGACTAAATATTTGCACTATTTGTCATCAGAGGTAAGATATTTACCCTATTATGATGGTTTAACTAACTTATGTAAGTTTTTGGATTCCTTTGAATGAGAAGTCCTTGAGGATCATCGTTTCTAAGCACTGGATTTTGCATTGCGCACTACGCCCGCATGATGGTGGGGTATGCACAAGGACAACTTCGATGAATGGTGATATTACATGAGGATGATGAGGTTGTGATTTGGTCATCCTAAAATTAGACCAACCAAAAAGTATGATGGGAGAAATGATCTTCGCGATCATTTAGTGAAGTGGATTACAATTTATTGAACAGAGCCGCAGCCAGAGTGGGCGCACTTATTTTTTCATACCTTGGATACAATCCCTATGAATTGGTACCTAGAAATGGAGCTTTACCATAGCACCACAGAGTGGGATATATTAAGGGAGGGGTTATTAATGACCTTCAGTTGTGAATATGGGTTCGAATGCATTGATGAAGCTTTGCAAGAAGTTAAGGCAATGATCTTCAAAATTTCGTAGGATCCTTTGGAGTTGGTGCAGCTCGATTGGAGGACCTAGCTATGTCATGCACTGGAATGCTATAATTTAACTGTTGAAGGGGATGAAGATCTAAGAAATATCAATATTCCAGAGGCATGTAGAATAGTTCTAGAGTTGCACATCCCAGAGGACACACAGCCGGAGGCTAAGATCCAAAAATTAGCTGCAGGAGTGCATGAAGTGGGCCAAAGTCGGGAAACTTCAATTCAAACTCTATATGAATATTATGGGGATCGAGCCTAAATTAAATCCTACGACTCCACTTCAAGTCAGAGAGCAGTGCGGAGCTACCATCAAGGAGGGGATGGCCACACTAAACGGCGCAGTTGCTGACTGCACGTCGTTGTTTGAATAGGCGATGGAGTTGGGAACAAATTTGCATCAAGACCCAAACATGCATATCAGAAATATAGAGATTTGTGATCTTCAAAAGCAATATGATGAGGTCAGGGTGACAACACACTCCATTGCTACATCGCAGCCCCTTGCCAAGTTATAGGACGGGAAGCAGCTCTTCGCACAAGTGGAAGCAGCTCAAAAGAAGGAGGCAGTACTTAAGGCTAGGTTGGGACCTTGGTTAGAATAAGCTTACCAAGTATCAACCAAAATTCAGAAGAAGCTAATGGGATTACAGAAAGCACAAGAAAATATCAAGCTAGTCGCAGAAGGGCCAGCTACCGAGCAACTCGTCAAAGATGTCAAGCAGGCAACTACGCAAAGCACTGCTGAGGTAGCAATTCTACAGGTGGAGATTGGGGATCTTTGCAACAATATGACCACACCAACCGAGTGACTCAAGGGTGAGTCACGAAATTTTTAATGCGGTCCTATTGGGATGGGGTCCCCTGGGTCAGCTTTGGGGTTAAAAACCCAAGTTTTGATGAACATTTTGGTAAAAAGATGTAAAGTCTCCACAATTTGTGGATGAGGAGTGTGTAGATCATTAGAAGTCAAAAGGGGTTTTAGCCCCTTGGTTATGTAAATTTGAGTCAGTTTTGAGATCCACTCATGGTCCGTGAACCATGGGATTATATGTAAAAAGCTATAAATAGGTGTGTCTTAGAGATTCTAAGGCATATATAGAGAGATATAGATGGATGCTTATGTCTATGTATAAGGAAATGGGCAAGTAGCAGCACATAGAAAGAAGGGAAAAGGCTCCATAGCTGAGTGCATGGAGGCCTAGAGTAGAGTCCACAACTAAGTGCGTGGACCCTTACGACTGAGTGCAAAGGAAAATTTTGAGAATGTAACGTCATATTGAATATCAATAAAGAAGACTGTTGGAGAAATTCACATGTTTATTTGTTTATTTTTGTTATTTATGTTTACGATATATGTTGTGATGGAATAAATGTCTATATGAAAAATTGATGTATTGATGCGTGACTCTATTGGATACATCTTTCTAACCGTACACAACGTATGTTGAGTATTTATGTGAAGATTATAATACATTATGTTGTGTTTATTAAATACTTAAGTAGATATGTGCAAACTCAAATCTAGGTTTGTTTTATGGTGCATGTAAGTGGATGTTTTATATGCTAAGGGTCCACAAAACCCTGTCATAGACTTTTATGAAGGTCTATGGGTCGTGTAAGTGAAGTTGTAGTACAAATCCTTAGGGGCTTATAGGTCTGCGTGAAGGTAGATCTAAAGAAATAAAAGACATCACGCTGATCTCTAGATGCAGAAACTTGGTTCCAACATCCCCCCATACTTCTTTGGGTGAGACATCAGCCTGCACTGTGCAAGTTGATGCTAAAAGGGCCATTAGTGTAGGGTTTTGTTTGGTGCAATTAATTTTGAACCTGGACCAAGACCCACTAAGCCAACATGATGTGTTTGCATTTTTACAAGTGACGCAAATGTCTATCTAAAACATAATTTTCTAATGCATATGTTAATGTATTCAACTTTTGTGGATTGTGTTGATATGTAATGTAACCAAAGTTTCTTTCTAGTAATCGAACACATAGATATATGCGCAAAACTCATGGATTTCTTACTGAATAATGACCATTTAATTGTAGCACAACAAGTTGTGAATCTAACTTAACAACCAAATTTATGATTTTGAGAGCAACTGCTTTTGATAACAGTTCAATAACTGCACTATACTAGGAAATACTATTAGTTGTTTGTCCTAGGCAATGACCTTTTAAATTGATCAACTTGTCATTAGGGGCGAAGAGTGCTCAAGCTACGGAAGATAAGTTTCGTGTGCTATGACAAGCACCATCAGCGAAACCAGCATAATGGTTCGATGACATCTATGAACTGAGTGTAAAATAAGGTAAGCAGAGGTAACATTTTTGCAAAGAAACAAATCACACCAAAAAATCAAAATGCACACTAATGGATTCACACACTAATGTACAAAAGTAATTACATGGAACTCATCCATAATACTTTCTCAGATAAAGCCCGTTTTAGAGCTGTGATAACACATTACCTTTGTAGTCAACCAAATCATAGGTGCCTTTTTGCAAAACACATTTAACAATGTATGGCCCATGCCTCATATCTTCGAACATTCCCATCTCCCAACTTATCATTGGCTTGGTCATACAACAAGACCAAGTCACCTTCAGTGAAAACTCAAGGAGAAACAATTAGATCATAATGAGATTTAACTCATTTTTCTGTGATTTGAGAACGATTGCAGCAATACGACTGGTTTCATCCAACCTCTCAAGATAATGTAAATGTTCCTCTTCTGGTGAGGTATCGAGGAGTAGCTTGATAGCTATTTTTAACTAAGTAATCTCACACTCAATAGGGAGTGTCACCTCTACAACATATACGAACTAGAATGGAGTGAAACTAGTGTTTGTCTTACCCAAGGTTCGGTAATTCCAAATAGCGAAAAACAACATGAGATGTCAATCCTTTTTATGCTTCCCAATGGTACGTTGAAGCATATTAATTAAGAGTTTATTAATCACTTCAACTTGGCCATTGGCATGTGGGCAATAAGGATTTGAGCTGTTATGGTGAAGACATAATTGATCAATAATCTCTACCATCATGTACTAATGAAAATGTGATATGTGATTAGTGACAATGGCTGGACGGATGCCAAAAAGGTCTATGACACACTTAAAGACGAATTGAGTTGCAGTTGTACCATCAACATTATATGTAGGCATCGTCTTAGCCCATTTAGTAAAATAGTCAATGACGACGATGATATATCCATGCCCTTGTTGAGTGATAAATAGGGTCTTTTTAACCTCTATTTACCCTACATTAATTATCAATCTAGGTACGATTTTTTATCCCAAGAGTATACTCAATCTGCGTTGGTCACTTGTTCAAGAGTAATACTTGTAGTATAGTGCTTTATAAAAGTAAATAAATGTCATAAACAAAATCTAATTGTAATGGCAAAAAACTTAAATGCTTTGTAACTAAATCATTCACTCAAGAAACTACAACAATCATCAGTCAAGGATGTAGTGATGATAACTCTTTCCCTTGTAAACTGATGTAAATGAAAACCAATCAATGGCAAGATCTCCGATCCGAGAACTTAGACAATAGTTTTCAATGTTCATTATAGTTGTAGATCATTCTATCCACACCAAAGCAATTACTGGAAATAACAATTCAATTAGAAGAAAAGGAACAACAACTAATCTATTGAAGAGATCGAACAACAAAACTTAATCTATAGGAATGAATTAAGCAACAATCTTAACCGAAAGAATTTGAACAACATTCTTTAACTAATAAAGCAATTGAATAGCAATTTGAGAAAGGAACAACAAACCTAAGTAAGTCTACTAAAATTGAATAGCAAACTTAACCAAGTGTAAACACACAGTGACTATAGAATCAATAATCTTATTCTAGCATAATGGGGATTAACCACAGTTATAAAGGAACATAAATTGTTGTTATAGTGGAATAGTAATTGAATGAACAACAATCGTAATTGTAAGTAAATCGTAGCTAAATGAACAATAATACCAATCGGTAAATGAACAACAATATCGATATATAAATGAACAACAATATCGATCTGTAAATGAACAACAATCTTCAAATTAGACAATGCGATATTATTTTAGAATGAACAACATAACATTTTTAGATGCAAATAATAATCTTTCTATCCAATTACTAATTTGATATAACAGAGCAATTCAATAAAATGTTCAGAAATGAGAAATTACTGAATAAAGCAAGTTAAGCAAATGCAAAGGAGATCAAACCACACATGACTGTAATCAGAAAATAATGATACAAGAAGTAAGTGATCCACTAGGGCCGGGCCCTTAGCCACCAGGGAAACACTACCGCGGTTACTCTAGGATCAGAGAATGGAACAACAACTGAGTTATATATTAAGCATAAATGGCAGAGTTATAGCTATCACTCTTCAAAGAGAGTCAATGATCAAAGTTCATATTACAACAATAAATTCTACAAATCAACAATATTATCCGCCCCTTGGGTTAGCAACGTTGTCCCTTTTTATAATGGCCAGGCGGAAGTATCAAAAATATAGATAAGTCTTGAGGTAGCGATCCCTCAGGATCAAAGGATCCTGAGCGATTCGCCATATCTTTAATTTTCAGTTATCATTTTGTCCTGTTGCACTGATACCACATTTCGTCTTCCTTTTCTTGGTCCATGCGCTCTGATCTTGATTTCCTCATCTAGATGTGGTTTCCTATCAGAGTGACAATAGTTGGTTCTGCTTTGTCTTTTCCTCCGGAATAGTGATTTTCCATTTTCTTCACTTTCAGCATAGAAAGAGACAATACTTAATCATTTTACATAAATCACAAATATCCTTAATTCTATCATAATCCTTTAACATACTACCATCTTAGAACTTAAAGAAGTTATGATTTAAAGGAAATGATAAAGAAATAGATGGTAAATACATACCTTTTCAATGCTCAACACACCCCCCTGCTTACCCCTTTTCATGCCCTCATGAAAACATTGTAATTGACATGCAAGGCAGTTAGGGAATAGGCTGGAGAAGGACTTTCATGCAGTGGTCTAAAACTGTGATTTCTAGCTCAAACTTCAAAAACATGCCCTATCTAACCTTTAGGCAATTCACATCGGGTCCTACACCCTAGTGCAAGATACCAAATGATTGGACTTCGAAACCTATAGCCTAACCAAGACGAGCCTTCTCTGAGGATAAGGTCACCATAGGTAACCAAGCGATCAACATCTAGCTTAAAATTTTCATAATTAAAAGGCTCTCTGTCTTGGACATCTCGATTGGAAGTCTTGTATCGGAATTTGGCTGCTGCTATGGCAAGGTTTTTGATGGCTAGGAAGTATTCTACCGCTTGTTGGACAACTGTTGTGTGAATGGGTCCCAATGTCTAGATCACACCTTCCTTCCTCATTAAGCTTCTACGCTTATTCCATAGTTGCAATGTGTTTCTAGGTTCACCCCTTACCCACAAATCTAACTCATTCTCCTGTCTCTAGAAGGTATTGTGGGATTTTATATAGTTAACAATAAAAGAGATGAATGTCTGAAGCTGGATATCACCCACAAATTGGCTAGGGTTCTCTTTGGTTTCACCATCCAACACAAGATTATGCAAATAAAACTCACATAGCAATCGCTGGACTTTCACCCCATAATGCTTACAGCAGTTTATGAAATCATCAATAGTTTTTAGCTCTATAGGCACCCCTTCCTTGACAGCCTTAATTTTCAATTGTAAGTGTCTTTCCATAAAAAACAAAGCATAGTTTTTGGCAGGTGCCCTACATGCCAGAAAATCAATATACAGAGAACATAAGGTATCCATTTCACTCATAATTGTGTCTAGTCTATTGGTTACCTTTTTAACCTTTTCCTCTGCCCTTCGCCATCTATCGAACGCCTTTCTCTCCGATGCATTAATGTTCTTTACCTGCTGCTATAACTTCTAATATCTCTCCTGAGGAATAGTTTCCTTTGTGAGTTTTTCTATCATTTGTTGGGCCTATGCCAAATCCTTTTGAAATTTCACTATCCTCAGATCATTATCCATCGTAATATTTTTAGGCTGGAGATCTACCTGAATCTCCTTATTGCGACATATGGTTCTTATAATCTGCATTTCCTTCTCATGAACTATCCAGTTGATTGTGATGCTAGAGGACAATGCCTCTGTCTAGACATCCTTATTACAGATTGGTGTGCTTTTTGTTTGGGCTTCTGTGTTTGTAATAGCCACATGCTATTCCTTGCGGTCCTGAATGATAATGGGTTCGGTTTGAGTCCTTTTAGTCTTCTTTTTATGGAGTTTCACCTGGGTGACTGCATGCTTTACTCCAAGGGTTCTTTTTGAGATTTTCCTCAATTTTAGGACCCTTATTTGTTGCCTAAGTTGTTTAATTACATTTAGCAGTCTCTTTTGTTCCTTTTGCAACTTTTTTATTTCATTTGTTTTCTTCAAAGGAACAACTATTTCTTTTCTTAGGCCTAGGCTTTGTTCTTCAGGGATTGTACCCTCACCCTGGCTTATTTCCATGTTTTCTTCTTGGAACACTTCTTCAGTGTTCTCATCCTACTGATCAGGTTTTTCAGGGGTGGGAACCCTGGATTGGTCTACTATTTCTCTGACGGCTTCTACCTCTACTTCTTCTTCATCATTCATTTCTTCGGATATACTCTTATTGTGAGTAGAGTGTTCCTGAGATTGTCCTTCTTCATCCTCCTCATCATTCATTTCTTCAGATGCACTCTTATTGTGATCAAAGTGCTCCTGTGATGGTCATGCCTCAATATCGAGGCTAAGTGGGTTGTGGGGTTGGATGTATTCCCCCATGTTGGCCAAAATTCGGGCCAATTCATCTTCTTGTAGAGGGTTTTGTAATGGGTTTTTGCTGGGTTACTCTATTTCCTCCCTTTCTTCCTCGCCAAAAAGCTTAGTTTCTTCTTCCTATTCCTCTTCTTCATTTTCTTCTAATTCTTCTTCTTCATTTTCCCCTGCTTCAAGTTGTGGGGGCTGCTCATCCTCTGAGTCATGTATTTCTATTAGTTGGCCACTATTTTCTTGTGGATTTCCCAACATTCCTCTGCTTTTCCCCAATCTGATGGATTTTCTTCGTTTCTGCAGTCTAATTGATGTGCTAGCAGTGCTTTTTCATTTTGGGGCTGGCAAGGCCAATCCCCCATCTATTGAGAAAACCAATTCTTCCCAACTACTCTGCTATTGGGTGAGACTGTAATTGACTATTAGCAGAATTAAACAATGATGGCTTACTATTAATTTGATATGATGAGATCTTCGTATACTTTGGGCGGCATCATGCAATAATGAATTTAAGTATGTGGGAAAATTTACAACGCATTTCTGTTTTAACACAACTAACAGTTTGAGATGGAATGGTCTTACCACATCTTTTCTACCATCGCAAGTGATGTAGCTTTGGATCATTCTAGCCAATTTTTCCCAAGGCTCTCCTAGGGTTGCCAGCAAAACACTCTGCAACAAAACTGCCCATGTATGTCCCTCTGCAGAAAGGGAAAACCAAAGTGCCGAAGAGTTCACTCTAAACCTCGCTCCTCCCATATGGCATTGTATTTGAGGGCACACACATAGGTCACGTGCTAACCATGAAATTTGAAGACTGGGACCTCATTGAGTGCGAGAATTTGTTGCACGTAGAAACTAGGAACCTAATGAAGCAAAAAACTAAGGGGGTGGTGATAATGATAGACCCATTGAAGTGGCTACGTTGTGTGGAAAAGGCTAGGTTGTTGCACTTATTATGGATACCACACTTCCACTGCACACCCATCACCATTTTTGTCATTAGGCAGCTGCTATGCATGGTCCATGATGGGTATCTATGGCTGCATGAGCTTATTGCCATCACGGAAGACCTCATTCATCGTATTTCTTGGCTGCCCTATTAAGGGAAGGACCTAGCAACCATTTCCAGAAAGGGCAGTGATTTGGCTCTCGCAGAATCCATGAAGGAAAAATACAAGTTGGAGAAGAAGAAGAGCAGTTATGCCATCTCCAACATCAAGGATAAAGTGGTATGCATAGCAACCCAACTCCTGAATGGCAAAGTTATGAGGAAGTGTCACGCCAATGAGGTACCAGCACTGGTGGTCGCACTAGCCGAGCAGTGCATGAAGGGGTTCTAGTTCAACTGGTTTGAATTCCTCTGCGAGGAATTTTTGACAAATTGTCGAAAAGCCCAGGAACAAGGTTAAACATTCCACTACACGTGGTTGTTTTTATCCATCATGCTAGTAGTAGGGGAGCTACCAGAAGACAGTCAATTCCCCAACATTGACATAGACTTACTAAAGGTAATGAAGTACCCTTCGCTCTACGCCACAAAGGATGCCAAATCATTTCACGAAACCAAAATTTTCTGAGTGCTCATGGAGGTAAGCATCTGCATGTGGATCAATCATAGGTTGTGCCTGCTACCTATGATGTACAATAGTCTCTAGGGTTTTGTAGACTTTAAATTTGATATGCACAATATTTATATCAGGATGCCAAAGGATTTGGTGAAGGAGTGGATGAAGCTACCATTTGTAGCCACTAACGATGTGATTTCCATTGTCTTGGAGACAGGGCCTCCCGAATGGCACACCCTGGATCTGGCATAACTATAGAAGGCGACAGTACAGAAGAAAAAGTATGATGCCAAGCTATGCATCACTCAATTGGGAAAGAAAAGGTGAAAGGAAAAAGCAGCAGCTAAGTTAGGGGCAGGCGAGAAGTGGCACAAAAAGCCGCGAGCAGAAGAAAGTTGCAGAAACAGCAGCAGCAACATAGGCAACAGAGGCAACATCAACACAAGAAGATAAGGGCCAAGCAACGTCCTTGCAAGGGCAGGAGGTGAAGGAAACAAAAGTAGCAGAAGGGAGCATAGACCCAGGAGTCACATCCACACAACTAAAGCACCCATGCATCATAGAAAGAGTAGGACCAAGGAAAAAGGTCAAGGCCTCGAAGTTGGCCACTAACCCGATCACCTTAACTGAAGGTGATCTCCATGACATCGGTGAGATGATCAGTGATGTCATGAATGAAATGCTTCAGGATTTTATGTAGGAGCATCAAACTGTGTTGGGGGCCCTCAGCGCGTAGCTGTAGAAATTACAGGTGTGGCCCTGTCAGGTAGGTACCGTTTCAACCCACATCGTAGTAGGATCCTTGACAGTAGAGTAGATGTTGATCACATGGATGGAAAATACGATAGTATTACCGGAAGGAGCCATAATTGCAACAAATGTGAACAATAGATTTTCGGTTAGCATGTTGAAAGGAATTATCCTTAATTTGGCTTTCTATGAGAGACATTGTATCAGCTACAGAATGGGATAACGACAGAGCTACGAGCTAGGGAGAGCCACATGATCCAACAGCTCAGCTTGTAGCCCGATGAATTGGTGGCACAATATCAACATTTGCTATAGACGGTAGACGACGCTTGCCGACATGTCTCAGAGCTAGCCATTGCAATAGATCTATCAGTAGAAGTGTAGATCCATAGTTTGGAAACTAGAGTCCGCGAGGCTAGGGAAGAGATGACAAGGGTGTAGCTAGAGTTGAATCTCCAGATCACCAAGCTGTGGTTGAAGGCACAACCTTCCACTCCCCTAGAAATCAGAAAACAACGTGCTAGCCTATCGCAGTAGGGTTGGAAGAAATTAGAGGTGCAGTGCATGACTCTACTGGCATGTTGGAACAGGCACTTGAGGTCATCAAGACTTTGCAGGAGGACCCCAACATCCAGCACTTGGAGACGGAGGCACGAAAAATCCAACAATAGTATGATAGTGTTAGAGAAATTGTGTAGATAGTATTCCTTTCTTAGTGGCTTGGGAGGATACAGTAAGCCAAGGCATTAAAGTAGCAGGTGGATGCGGTGCTAGTTCTCAAAGCATGCATTTAGGCATGGATTCATGAGGCCTTCACAATCACAACAAATATCGAAGGGAATATTGCACACATATAGGGGATTTGCATGCAGATACAAGAAAGCACACTGGTCATAGAGGTCTTAGAAGAACGGATGAAGCAGGTTCAACAAGCATCAGCTTAGTGCATTGTAGACATTAGTACCATTTGAGAATAGTTGGAGGCACTTTATTGGGCATGGAATCCGCCCACATCATGTTTTGGGGATCAAAGCCCAAGATTTGAGTGATATTATTGTAAATCTCCACGAATTTTAGGTGCGTAATGCATGTTAGAGTCATAGAGCTCTCCACCCTAAGTTTTGAATGTAATGTAGGACTACCCATGCTCCATAGACCATGGGATTGTATAAATAGAGAAAAGCTCTAAGTGTAAAATATAGTTAAGGAAGTAAGAGAAAAATATGAGACAGAAGTAGAGAGCAAGTTTCTAAGTGTATCTTGGGTCATAGAGTAGGAAAAGGCTCTACATTTGAGTGTGCAGAGGCTTGGTAGAGTCTGCAGCTGAGTGCATGGACCCCTATAGCTGAGTGCGCATGGTGGAGTCAAGTTTGTAACTGAAGGAGGAGAATAATAAGGAGAAGTATTATCAGAATTATGTGTATCTATCTTGGGTTATTATCTGTTGAATATGAATTGCAATTATACTGTTTATTTACTATGCGCAATTGTATGAATGATTTATATTGCTAAGTATACTTTTCACGTGATAGTAAGCTAAGTTAATTAACTAATATCAAGTTACTAGTAAGGACTTGGGTAATAAGACTGTTTGACCCCTAAGTAGGGTTGTGCGAAGGTAGCATCACAAGCTACAAGGAACAGGTAAGTGCACGTAGTGACATGCATTAGGGTTGAACTACCGACCACTTGAAAACATCAGACACATCCAGGGTGCGAAAACCTAGTCCTAGCACCCTCCCATACTACTTTGTGTGAGAACTCAGTTCGTGCTCCACAGACTGTTGTCGAAAAGGCCAGTACTACTGGGATTTGTTTGGCTAATTGACTTCTAAACCTAGGTCAGGCCCTAACAAACCAACAAATGGTTTTGTTTCCCATTCGGCATGGAATCCCCCCACAACATGTTTTGGGGCTCAAAGCCCAAGTTTTGAGTGATCTTATTGTAAAGCTCCATGAATTACGGGTGCGAAATGTATGTTAGAGTCATAGGGTTGTGCGCCCTAAGTTTTGAATGTAATGTTAGCCTACCTATGGTTCGCAGACCATGGGATTGTCTAAATTGAGCAAAGCTCTAAGTGTAAATGATAGTTAAGGAAGTAAGAGAAAAATATGAGATCGAAGCATAGAGCAAGTGTCTGAGTGTATCTTGGGTCATAGAGTAGGAGAAGGCTCTATAGCTAAGTGCGCAGAGGCCTAGTAGAGTCTGCAGCTGAGTGTGTGGACCCCTGCAGCTGAGTTTGTAGGGTAGAGTCAAGTCTGTAACTGAAGGAAGAGAATAATAAAGAGAAGTGTTATCAGAATTATGTGTATATGTCTTGGGTTATTATTTGTTGAATATGAATTGCAATTATACTATTTATTTACTGCATGCACTTGTATGAATGATTTATATTGCTAAGTATAATTTTCACATGAAAGTAAGCTAAGTTAATTAAATAATATTGATTTACTAGTATGGATGTGCGTCATAACATTGTTCAGCCCCTGAGTAGGGCTGCGCGAAGGTAGCATCAGAGGTTGCAAGGAATAGGTAAGTGTGCATAGTGACGTGTACGTATGTGAAAACCGTGGACCACTTGAAAACATCAGACATCTCCAGGGTGTAGAAACCTGGTTCTAGCACCCTCCCATACTACTTCGAGTGAGACCTCAATCCGTGCTCTGCGAACTGTTGCCAAAAGGGCCACTAGTACCAAGATTTGTTTGGCTAATTCACCTCTGAACCTTGGTTAGGACCCAACAAGCCAACAAATGGTTTTTTTCTCGAGACTGGGATCTACATAAGGGATGTTTGATGTCATGTCACTGGAATCTGACGAGGAAAGAAATTAAAGGGTGGTTGGACAGAAAGATTCACGAGTTCGTGGAGCACGAAAATTGGAATACGTGAGTATCAAAGGAACAGTGGTTAGAGTGCTACTTATATATGGAAATCCATGAATTTTAATTACATCCTTCCCCTCAGAGTTGTATGAGTGGATCATGAAGCTAGAAGACAGTTAGAGAAGGTGTAGGCTCAACAAACTGATTGACTGGACTCCAGAATTAGTGCGTAGACTAGAAGCATCAGAAGATAAGATCGTGTGTGCTATGGACCATTGGCTCGATCGAATTATAGGAGGATTTCACACCGAGTTCATGGTAAACATGAAAATCAGCTATAGTGAGCCAGAACGATGCTTCCTCAAAGGACCGCAAGGTAAGTACATTAAGTCTTTGAACACTTTGATTAAAATGCTATTGTGTGAAAAGCAGGTTATGAGAATAAATTGATGTTTGAGGCTACGTGAAGTGGGAGGATCTATAAAAACAAAGGTAGCACAGAGATAGAAAATAGCCTCTTGATTTCACCTCGTTGGGAAAACAAGGAAGTTTCTTCGAGAAGCGTGGTGAGTCTAATAAGGCAGCGAATTTCGCACATACGACCTCCACCTACACCACCACCAGTCTCACCATCTTCATCTCCATCTTCACCCACACCGCCTCCACCACCAGCACAGTTCAATATGGCGAGCACGATAAAATTTCTGGTATTCAAAGGAGTAGGGAACAAAGATCTGGACCAATTTTGGTTCGTGGTAAAGGCCATATGGGAAGAACAATGAGTTGTGGATGACAATATAAAAAGGCAATTCCGATAAACATGTTGTAGGATTGTGCACTAACATGGTACATTAAGTGTTACATAGTATTTTGTCACTGTCCCTGTTACCCCTTCTCCCGTACATTGGAGGACCTATTCCGGGACCTGTGAGAAGTGACATGACTTGAAAACACCTACTTTGTATCCCTTAGAGTATGTAATCTATATGCCCTAAAGACACCTTCTGCAAAATATCCAAAAATGTAGCCCTTTCTCCATTGGCGTTGTTCCACAGTGTATTTCTCGCGCCAATGGGATAAATCCTCCAAAGAGGGCGCACCAGCTGGTGCGCTATCTCAGAGTCGCACTAGCGCCAACCCAGTTGGGTAAATTTTTTAACCATCAAACTTCCGAAGGTTCTTTCCACCTTATCCATGAACTAATTCCAGATTGAAGTGGTTCAGCTGGGCTTCGTATCTACCAAGGAGGGAAGTAGTTCTCCACCTCTCATGTAAGCTTCCTAATGATAAGGGCAATCCCATGAATCAAGTGGATGGTCTTATCTACTCCTCCTATCCCTATATAATCTTGTTCCTTCCCCTTTGACAAGCTAGTTGGTAATTCTTGGTTAGTAATTCTACTTTTCAGGCTCCCAAAGTCTAAGGATTGCTAAGCTCATCTTGCAAGAGGTCTTGTGTATCCCTGTGAGGCTAAATATTTGAGGAGATCCATGTCCAAGTGATCAAGGAGAGAGAGGCTTTTTCCCATCCCTTACAAGATTTGCAAGGCATGTGTTGCTGATTCACCCAGCCAAAGGAGGATTTGACGTCAGAACTTGGTTGTATTCTCTTTTGTTTATCAATAATAATATACGACTATCATCATGGTTCCACTCATGTGTCTTTATTATGATGTTTGAGTTGTATCCTTTCTGACTGATACATAGTTGCATATCCCGGATTTTATGCTTGTATTTATCTTGTTATTTGCATGTGCAGGTGTCTATTCATGGAGATCGTGAGGATTGTGACCAGCTGAAGCGAAAGAACGGAAGCGACGACCCTTCTACGAATATAAGCGTTGGATTCGAGGTAGGCTCTCATCATTGGCCTTTATTTTGCAATTAGGAACCTGCGTTTTAGCATTGTTTGATTGTTGCTAGACCTCAGTTAGGCTAGTGGGATCACCTTTGTCCGCAGAGGGAATTTACCTACACAACAATTTGGCGACTCCGCTGGGGATTTGGCTCTTGCCTTGTTTGTTTATCTTGTATTGTTGTTTGATTTGTGAACTATTAGACGAAGTCTGAAGTCTGGCCAGATAGCCTTCGAAACGTTATTTCTTTGCATTAGTGATGTAGATCAACGCTACTTCAGTCCATCTCCAGTTTGGTTTGCAAACTGAACAACTTGGGACTAGCCTTGTTCCCTGATTATTTCCTTGGTTTCTCCCACTTGTTTTTCTTTCTGGATTGGATACCTATGTTGTTTTTGCCTCTTGAGAGTACTTAGGTATTGTTGGTTTAGCCTTGGCTCTTGTGTTTTTATTTTCCATAGAAAACTCGATTGGCGCTAGTTTATAGCGTGACAGTCATGCAAGTTGCACATTTACAAGCCGCGCCAATCCTGAAAGGCACTAGTTACAGCCTGACAGTCACGCCAGGCCTGTAAACTTTGAAATTTGCTTGGTTCTCAACTTTCTGAGCTTTGGTTTTGTCCTGGGTACCTTTACTAGACTACTTTGGTGTGTTGGAGTGTAATTTGACTGGTTTCGATACCCTCTGGGTGTTTGCTTTTTTCTACCGATTTTGCATTTCTAGCCCTAGGGCATCTAGTGGCCTTGTGAATCGAGCCTTCTTAAGGTGTTTCGATCTTTTTTTTGTCCAATCGACTCTCTTGCTTGCTCCCTTACACTTGTTTGGTAGTCGTGAATTATTTCGTTGCATTATTTAGGTGATTTGCTTCGTCTTCACTTGAATTCTGCTTCATCTCACTTCGAGCCCAGATCACACGGCTCATTGTTGTCTTTGGGACCTTTTTAATTCTTTGGATGTTTGATTTATGTTTTGAGGAACTGAACATGTGTGTATTGGTTAGAATTTGTTAGTGTTATTTCTCAAAAGCTCTTTAGTGCAGTTTGCCATTATTGAAAAGGAAAATCTCTTTTGCTTTGAAACAGTTAATGAAAGTTAGGACTTTTCATTTTGATTAGTGGATTAGTGATCTTAAAGAAAGGTTTATTGATTTGCATTAGCTGCATTAGGGAAACTCTTTGCTGTTTGTGATCGTTTTGTTTGCATGAAAGCTCTCTAACTCTTTTGTAATTAGCATTCATCGAATGGAATGACATGTTTTGGCATGTAGATTCCATTTAGGGATTTTTGAGAAATTACATATGGTAGGACCTGAAAACCGAAACTTAATTGAAGATCAACTTTAAAATAAATCGAATGAACTTAAAAATGCAATGGAACATAACGCTCACATTCTAGAAGTCTAGGCTAGAGACGTGCTCGGGCGTCGTTAAACCTAGTCACTTTTGTTCTCGCATTACGGTTGGGTGATTCCTCCTTCTGTGATTCAACTGTGGTCTAGTACGGACTTGTGCTCCCACGTACCGTCGCGTATATATGGGGAGACTCCACTAGGTTATCATCCTTGATCCACAGGAAGCCATGTCTACTGCCTTAGAGCCCGTAACGCACTGAACACAACATTCGGGAAGATTGACTGTCGTACGGAAAGTCCTTGGCTTTCATATGATTGCTAAGGTGTATATGTAGTTTTACGGATTGTCAGGTAAACCCCTTGCCTAGTTTTCTCCAGAGCAGTCACTTTTTGATCCTTTTCGGACTCCTTAAAAGAAAAGGCTCTCTTGAGCATTTGTCACTTCGGGCTCATTAAATATTCGAAGGCAACTAGAGTCATCTTTTGTCCTTTTCTCGACTCTTAAAACATGAAAAGGTCAAGTTGTGTCCTAATGTCTTAAAAATTTATTCGACCACGATTACATTTACCTTGTTAGATCTTGTTTGCGCTAGTTTTGAGTAGGGCCTCTTATCATTAACTTGTCTATGATTTTTGTTTGATTCGATCATCCTGGCAGATCCATCGATCCCGTCTCCCATCCCAAGTGACCAAGGGTCTCCTTCTTCTACTGCTCCTGAGGCACTGGCTTGTGGTGACACTTTCCCTATTATTCCAAGTGTCCAACCGTTCAACTCTCGTGCTTCAGAGGACGAGCTTTACGACTTGTTTTGGAACCCTATTTGGGAGCCTTCCGAAGAGGATTTTCCCTCTACTCCTATTGATGTTTCGTCCCCGATGGCTTCCTCCGATATGGAAGACACATCTCCTGTATCGAGTGGAACACCCGTTATGTCGAGTATTGAGACTCCCATCCCAGCCACATCCCCGGTTATATCTACACCCTACACTGTTACACCTCTCGGTATTATAGTGCTGGCACGCTGTAGATCTTTAAGGGATGCTGTGGGCTCTGCGAGTTCCTCTTCTATGTGGGATAATAACATTTTTCCCACTACGGGACCTTTTGCTTCCCAAGTTCACCATTCCTCTGTCACGTCAGTTCCGACTAATCTGATCGTTTGTGTCGCATCGTCGACTCCAGTTGCTAGTGCCGTTATGGCATCTTCCTTCGTAACTACTGTTGCCGGCCCATCCCATGGTCTGATACGTAGTGGTCAATCGACACATGCTGCCAGAGTTGTTCATCCTGCAAGTGGTGCCCCGCCTTCTTTTGATGCCATTTCAGCAGGGGGGGCATATTCAATCATTATTTGTATACCTCCTTGTCAGCCCAACCCGTTGTAGAAGGTACCATTCCGTTGAATGTGGCTTGGGGTACCACTAGTTACGGTGGTGACCAATTCTGTCTAGATCAAGGGCAGCCATCTCAAGGACCATCATATCAAGGTCAGTCATCCTACACGCAGCCTAATTATGGGTAGCAGTATTATGGCCAAACCTATCTAGGGCAACCTGGAGGCTCGCAAGGACAACCCTACCAGGGACAACCTTTAGGCTCTGGTGGTCCGTCTTATACATATCTTGGGCAACCTTCTGGAAACCCGGGACAACCTTATGCTCAACAAGGACAACCTGGACCCCAGCAAGGATACCCTTTGGGTCAACCCTATGGGAATCCGAGACAACCTTACGCACAACAAGGACAACCTGGAAACTAGTAAGGCTACCCTTCTGGGCAAGGTGGACAGCCTTACATGCAGCAAGGCCAGCCCACTGCTCAGCCTAGTCAGCCATCTGGTCTACAAGGACAACCTTCGGTTGCGCAAGGACAACCAAACACCCAACAAGTCCAACCTTCTGGGCAAGTAGGTCCATCTCAGATCCAGCCAGGACAACCTTCCAGCTAGACGGCCCAACCTCAGTCTTCGCAAGGATATCTGTCTAGGGTGGCTCAACCGGGCATGCAGATGGTTCCTTCTTCTCCAACTCAACCCGGTTACCAACCCCAGAATCAAACTGGTCTCCAGCCAAAAGGTGGGTACCAATCCCAACCTTCTTATCAAATGCCGCCTGGTTCCCAGGCTCAATCTGGAGCCCAGCAACCCTATGGATACCAGCAATCCCAGGGGAAAAATCAATTCACCCCGTATCAAAATTACCAACAGCCGCAGGCCACCCCTTATCATAATTACCAGCAACCCAATGTTGCTCCTGCAGGACAGTACGGTAACCAATGGGGTGCTGGGGGGAAGAACTAGAATCAACCATCCGGTTACGGATATAACCCTTATGGACAAAGTTCCTATGGACAAGGTCCTTTTGGACCTGGTCCGTCCAGACAAGGTCAATGGGGGCAACCAACAACTGGATGGAATTATGGCCCTACCTCATATCCGCAGATGTCCTTTAACCTGCAGCTACCATTTCTAGCCATGTTGGAACTGCTCGATGTGTCAAAATTAACTAATGATCCTATTTTGCGTAATCCACAATCGCCACCAGTTCCAACTAAGATACCCGAAGATTGTCCCAAATTCGACGGAAAAGATGGAGAGGATCTTCAAGCCCATGTAATGACTTATCACCTTTGGTGTTCGTCCAATTCATGGCTTGATGATTCTGTTTGACTTCACCTGTTCCAAAGGACTCTCACCGACTCCGCTGCTAAATGGTATATTGAATTGACCCATGGGTCTTTTCAGGATTTTAATTCATTGGCAATGGCATTCCTCACTCATTTTCAATTACCCATTCGGTACGAGACGGGAACCCATCTCCTTACGTCTCTCAACAAGGACACGGTTACGCACATCTTTGATCATATACATGAATGGAGAAGGTGCTGTCGGTTGATCAAGTTTTTGATTCCTGATCAACTCCTCACCGATTGGTTCACAACTTCCTTTGTCCCTAAGATCACACCGGACATTGCCATGGGAGCTTGCGTGACTGAAGAGCAAGCTATCGTGTGTGCTCAGTACCTTGACTTAGTTTATTCTCAGTCAAGTAATTTATATGAGTATTTGCCTAATGCCTCGAGACCTGGTACATCCAAGGCTCCACCAAAGCCCTCTGTTGATGGAGTTATTGGCTCTGTAGATCCGTCGTCCAAAAAATCATCCTCGAACCCTGGGAAGCAAAAATCGAATGCTTCTAACGAAAAAACTTCTCAGGGTGGTTTAAATTCTGGAAGTACTTCTGAGGTTAACACTGTCCAGTCCACCACAGTGAGTAAGGCCTCAAAAGGAAAGAAAAAGGGGAAAGCAAAGAATAAGTCTGAGCAACCTAAACAGGATTCCTCCAAACCTCCATCCGAGGAAGGAGCTAAGCGCAAACCCAAATATCCTTGTCTCATCTATGATGAGAATCACTACACTAAAGACTGCCCAAGGCGGTTTGTTGAAAGGCGCCCCTGGGATTCCTGCGGTTCTGAAAGAACCTTTCCTCTCCCAATAGACTCAAATGGTGGCTGATCCATCTTCATATTCTTCTCCCTTTGGTTCCCAAGTCTTCATGGCTGGATCCATTCCCGTTCATGTAATGACTCGAACAAAGGAGTATCTGTCGTCCGCCGCGAAGGAGCCCAAGGTTCCCTCAAGCACTCCTTCATCCAACTTTGGTCCGTTCCATATCGAGAGACCAAGTGCTGAGACGACCATCCGACCCCCTCCCAAAGGAGTACTCAGGAGATCATATTACAACCCAAATGCTCATGCTGCTCAGCACTATAGCATAGTTGAGGACTTAGCACAGGCTCCATTGGCTATGTCCGCCTTAGAAGTTCTCCAGAGCTGCCCCCCTCAGAGGAAGTTCCTGCTATCAGCCATCGGTGGCATCAACCCGGTAGATTCTGATCTGATTACCTTTGATCTCGAGAGCCATGTCTCAAGGCTGCCTCATCAGATCGCCTTTCTCATACAAGTCATCATCAATTCAAAAACGATCCATCGTATAGTTATTGATGAGGGCGCGTCAACTTGCATTATGTCTATTGCTTTTTGGAAAGTGATCGGGTCTCCGACTCTGAGCCAGTCTATTATGAAACTGGAAGCCTTCGATGGGAGAGAATCTCATCCCTATGGTATTCTTCAACGATTGCCGATTACTTTAGAAGGGAAAACCGTTGAAGTAGAAGTTGAGGTCGTTGACGCAAATCTTACTTACAACCTCCTTCTGGACTGGAGTTCGACGTATTCCATGCGTGCCGTGGCTTCATCCCTCTTCTGTGTCATCCGTTTCCCTCACCAAGGGAAAATTTTCACAGTAGACGAGCTCTCCTTCTTCGCTTCTTCTTCTGAAGGAAATGTGCCTTTCATGGAGCATACCTCCATCCCTTTCGAGAGTGTGGGAGTCGGGCTCTTCAAAGATCCCACCCTCATGGGTGTTTTCTCACTCCCACCTCCCAACCTCGCCTCCATCAATATGATTTCGGTTCGTTATGATCCTTGGGTCCTTCCCCCCATCGACCAGATAGAATTGTGGGGCGAGGAGATGCTGTTGAGTCCCGTCGAGCTCAGCTACATCGAAATCGCTGCTGTATCGGCTCCTCCTATTCAACCCGCTTCTTCAAGCGATGCTCTTGACTCATACGACTATTCCCTTTGGCTTGGAGAATGTGCCTCCTCGGATCCATTAAAGGAAATATTTCCTTCCAACGAAGCCATCATGGAGACCATGTCTCTCGAGGAACCCCCGTGGTTCAATCTTCATCACCGTTCCTCGTTTCTCCCTACCCTTCTGGAAACGTTGGCTTGTCTCGAGAGGTTTGCTCCATGTCTCCCTTCACAACCTCTTCAGATGCCTATTCAGGTCTATCAAGTATCGTCTGAAGGGAATTTGGGGAACATTATGCAGACCCAAGCTATTGACATCTCTGTCAAACTAGGGATTGTCGAGAACATCTATATAGGAGTCACTTGCACTCCTGAGGAAATTCAAATCTATATAGCGCTTTTTCGCGAGTTCTGTGACATCTTCAAATGGTCTTATGAAGAGATGCCTAGCATTGATCCAAACATTGTAGTGCATGAGATACCTACGTATCTAGGAGCAAAACCTGTTTTTCAGCATTTATGCCCTGTGCACCCCTGCAAGGCTGCAGCTATCAAAGCGGAAGTTGAAAAACTTCTTAAAGCTGGTTTCATTTACCCTATCCCACTCACAGATTGGGTCTCTAACATTGTCCCTGTGGATAAAAAGCAGGGTACTATTCGTGTCTATGTCGATTATCACGATATTAACCGAGCCTGCCCAAAAGATAACTACCCCACACCTTTCATTGACCAACTCATTGATGAATGTGCTGGGAGTGAGATATATTCGTTTATGGATGGCTTTTCTGGCTACAACTAGATTAATATTGCGCCCGTTGATCAACACAAGATGACCTTTATCTGTCCGTGGGGTACTTTCGCTTACAAAAAGATCCCTTTCGGTCTCAAGAATGCCGGTGCCAATTTTCAACGTGCGATGTCTTATGCCTTTCATGATATCTGGCACATCGTATAGCCTTATCTGGATGACCTTCCCGCTCATTTGGCTAAGCACCAAGACCATCCATCACATCTCCACGAGATTTTTATCCGCTGTCGACACTATAATATCTGACTTAATCTGCATAAATGTCTCTTCTGCGTAGAATGTGGTCGACTTCTCTGGTTTATCGTCTCCCGAGAGGGCATTCGCTTGGATCCCCTTAAATTCAAAGCCATTTTGAATCTTCCTCCCCCTGCTTCTTTGCGGCAACTGCAGAGTTTAAAGGGTAAAGCAAATTTCTTGCGACGATTTATCCCAAATTATGCCGAAGTGGCAAAAGGTTTCACGTGGTTACTCAAGCGCGACACCCTGTTTCGATGGGAGGCCATATCTGAGGAGTCTTTTGCACATTTTAAAACTCTTCTAGTTTCCGCCCCTTTGTTGCAGCCTTCGAATTATCATTGCAATTACACGTTGTATTTGGCCGCTGCTGATACCACCATCGGTATGGTTATGGTTCAGGATGATGACAATGGCACTGGACACGTTCTCTACTACCTTAGCCGCAAGTTGTTAGATATGGAAACTCGATATGCTTATGTCGAGAAGTTGGCCCTCGTTATTGTTTGCGCTGTTCAACGTTTCTGTCATTACATCTTGTTGTGTACTACAAGAGTGATCTCCGATTGCAACCCTATGACCTATATTCTGTCATGCCAGTTGCTAGGGGGCAAATACCCGAAGTGGATATTCATCCTCCAAGAGTTTGACTTGGAATTTACTACTACCAAGTCTAAGAAATCAATTGTCTTCGCTGAGCTATTGTGTTCTTTGCCATCCACTACATCCTCCTCTATGTTAGAGGACTCCATTCCAGACGAAACTCTCTTCCTCATTAGCACCTTCGATCCTTGGTATGGGGATATTATTGTCTACTTACGAACGTCCTCTTTCCATCCCGAAACCTCTAAGGATGCTCGTCGACAGATCCGACATCAAGCCCAACCATATCACATTGTTGGGGACACCCTATAATGTCTCGGTGTTGATTATGTTCTTCGTCGATGTTTGACTTTCGAAGAAGTAGAGAGAGTTCTGAATGACTGCCACTCTGGTGCCTGTGGTGGTTACATGTCTAGATATGCCACTGCAAAAAAAAATCCTCCGTGCTAGCTATTTATGGCCCTCCATTTTCAAAGATTGCATTCTTCTTGTCCGTTCGTGTCATGAATGCCAGATTTACCAACGGAAGATGCATGCACCCACTGATCCACTGCAACCCGTTGTAACCATCGACCCTTTTGCCAAATGGGGCATCGATTATGTGACTTGTAATCCTCGCTCAGCCAGGGGGCATGGGTACATCATCATTGTTGTCGATTATTTTACGAAATGGGCCGAGGCGATGCCTACAATTTCAGAAGACGATCACACCGCGGCGCAGTTTTTGTTCAATCATGTTATTTCGTGGTTCGGATTACCCCAAGCCATCATCACTGATCACGAAAAAAATTTTCGTAATCACATGATGACCGAGTTAACAACCCAATTGGGCCTTAAGCATGATAGTTTGACCCCGTACTATCCTCAGGCAAACGGTGAAGTGGAAGCTGTGAACAAGGTTTTGGTCACGATGCTTCAAAGAACTGTTTGCATGCATAAGTCCAATTGGCATCTGATGTTGTTCTCTGCTTTGTGGGCCTACCGTACCTCCATAAAGGACGCCACTAGTTTCACTCCTTTTCAGTTAGTTTATGGACTGGAGGTGACCCTTCCTATTGATTGTGAGATTCCTTCATTAAAGATAGCCATCAAGTTGCTCCCTGATACTACTCCAGTAGAAGAGCGTCTTCTTTACATAGAATGGTTGGATGAGACTCGTTGTCTAGCCTCCTTAGCTATTGAAGCTCAGAAGAAGCGAGTGAAAACTCACTTCGATAATACTGTTAACCCCCACTCTTTCATTGAGGGAGACCTAGTACTGCTCTATGATCAAGCTAACGATAAGGTGGGTGCAGGAAAACTCGAGCCTATGTGGCACAGGCCCTACATTGTGAAAAGATTTTTGCAAAAAGGTGCCTAGGAGCTTATTGATTATGAAGGTAATCCTCTGGATAGGCCCCAAAATGGGCTTTATCTCAAAAAATACTATGCATGAGTCCACGCACTCTATTTTTGTACATATGTGTGCTTTCAGCAAGTGTGTTGTGTGTGCATGTCTTAGTTTTTATCTTGGTATGTCGGCATGATTTCCGCTTATTGTGTCTTTTTCTTCTTGAACAGATGTCTGGATCACCTTACGTTGGTTTCGCTAATGGTGCTTCCCATAGTACATGTAGCTTGTCATCTTCAGCATGGGTGATTTACGATCCTCATGGTGAGTTAGTAGATATTCAAGGGGTTTGTCTAGGTTGTACAACAAACAATGTTGCTGAATATAGTGCTGTGATTGAATTATTAGCTAACGCGATTAACCTCGGCATTCACACATTGGTTGTGAACTTGGACTCTCAACTTGTTGTCCATCAACTCAACGGGCGTTATTCCATCAGAGATCATCAGATTTTAAGGTTGTACTTATGTGTTAAGTTATTAGAAAGGGATTTTGATTTCATTACTTATCAACATATTCCAAGACGACTTAACATGTTAACCGATGCATTAGCTAATTATGTGTTGGACAGGAATTTACATAACATGTGATTCAACATAACACAAGAAGAATAAAGTACAATAAGACCATAAAACATATGTATATATATATATATATATATGTGTGTGTGTGTGTGTGTGTGTGTGTGTGTCCAAAATGTTTGCACCCCGTGCATCATCAAAAAATAATACATGTCTGTCTAAATACATCCGGAGACAACATGTCTCTCAAAAAATATGCATGAAAAAGAAAAGCCTAGTTGTCTAGTCTCGATGGTGCTCATTATAGCACGTCACCACCCGCACTAGACGCCTCAAGAGACGGTGGATGTGAGTTGGCACCCCTACTGTGTGCCTCTGGTAAGCTAGCGAGACATCCGCTAGCCGATCATAATCTGGGATCCCTCGAGTGATAGCCTTGAGGTTCTGGATAAGCTCCCCTCTTTCACTGCCCTCCTCCTGAGGATCTGCTCCTACTACTGTTGCTACTGGATGTCTCCTCGCAACAAAAGACAAGCCAGCTGGACGCTCTGGGCCGACATCTGCATGTGCATATAAAAGTCATTAGGACAAGCATGTACTAACAAAAAAATCATAAAAATATAAAATCAAAAAATGAGGACGTACCAATCTCGTCGTCCCAGTCCTCTCCCTCTGGTAAGGGAAGGTCAAGGTCTCCAAGGAAGTCTGTCCCCGCATATGGCCAGTCTTCCATCATGATTAGTTGGCGGTGAAGCCATCCGAAGAACTCTGGTCTGAAGGACATCTGCTGGCCGCCACCACCCCTCGGCATCAGTGCCGCCCATCGAGCCATCCTCAGCTCTCAAGGTGCTGGGTCTATCACGAAGGCCCCTTGGCCCTGGAAGCTTGGCGCACGTTCCAAGAAGAATGTCACCAAGATGGAACCATACCCGAATTGTTGTAGCTTGCCCCGCTTGGCCTTTGTCAGCTGCCTCTTCATATTGGTCGTCACAGCTGACGCCCAATTGAAGATCGTTAGGCTAAGGCACTCTATCACTAATAGTAGGTGGTTCTTCGTAGCTTCATGGGGCGCTTGTGCCCCTGCAGCTCGTGTAAGAGTGAAAAGTAAGGCTCTCAGTGTTAGATCCTGAATGGTGGAGATGTCCACCTTTGAGCTGCCCTGCCCATATCTTGCCTCCAGGCAAATACGAGCCTTTACCTCATCCATCTTCTCCCCAGACGGCCTGCTCCCAGTCAACCGAGGCACCGGCCCTCGTCGTGACAATCCTGTCAAGAAGTAGAAATCCGATACATCCAACTCCAGTACCTGATCTCGTATCCGGAACACCTGTTCCTCTACGTCCCATAAGTCAATCAAGTACTATAGGAGCTCTAGCTGAGCTCGCAAATAGGATAGCATGAAGAATTCCTTGAGCCCACATGCTCTCAGAGCTTCCATGCAATCCTCGTCAACTAGGGCTAATATGTCCACTTGGTCATGTTCCCGTTCCTTCCATATCATCACCACTTTTGCGGATTTACCTGCAAGTACAAGTCAAAATGATGCATTAGACCCTCACACAACTTGAAATTGCAGCAAAATTGGTTTTAAATTTGTTAAAATTGGCCTTAAAATGCGCGCGGCCGTTGGCACGACTATTTCTAAAATAGTCACACCCATGGGCGCACACCCTATGGGAAATTTGCCCCATTGGCGCGGGTCTGTGCCCGAAACCCACGCCAATGGGCACAACCCCTAAATTTGAAATCCCCCCCATAGGAAATGAAAATGCAATTAAAAACAAATTTCAAACGGATGAAAATGAAGCTAAAGACAAGACCACTTACTTGGCATTGACGACACTCGAAATGGTCCATTGGATTGGTCGCAATCGCCAAATGAAGGTCGCACTCCAAAAAGCCCTAATGTCGCTCTCAAAAGGTAAAAAGTGAAAAGTAATTTTTATTTTACCATTTTCACCTTTTTATAGCTTTTTGACCCTAATTAGGCCTTAAAAAGTCATTTTATGAATATTTTCATGGATATTTGTGTCGAAAATGGGTTTTACGCCGATTTTTTGTGTAGTGACAGGTATTTATGGAGCTTTCATGGCGAAACAAGTTGTATTTTATACTTTTTTCGGACTCGGTAAATACACGAAAAAGTCACTTTGGAGTCATATTTTGCTCTTTTCTGACTCTCTAAACGTGAAAAGAATGCCGAGTTGGTCCTCTCGACTCGTTAAATGGATATGAGAGGTGTTCGTCTTTAAACCCTTTTCCGACCGTTTAAAAATGAAAATATCGTCGAACCCTTGTCATTTCCGGTTCGTTAACGGTCACGAAACGACGTGGTTTTGATCGCTTTTTTACTTTTTTCAGATCAGATTCACTACTTATGAAAAGTACTCCTCGGTCGTAATGATCGGGTGGTTCTTTCGAGCATGGTTTTATACTTTTTCGGGCTCGAGAGACACAACTTTATGAAAAAGGACACCCCTGGAGTTTCCTTTTTGCTGTCTTTTCAAACACTCTAAATATGAAAAGGCGTCGAGCTTTTCCTTTGTCAGACTCGTTAAAACTTTATGACATCGGATTCCGTCATGATGACGCCTCTCAAGCATATGTTATCCCCGTCAAGCTTGCCATCCAAAAATAACCGGGGTACTCACCAGAAATGGTGGGGGAATAAAGGAACCGTAATCATCGTCGTGTCGGTAGTATGTCTCTCTTGAACATGGCACTTGTCTGCATTTGTGTCTAGGTGGGGACATCTCATCTTGTTTCACACTTGCCTCCGTGGGTTTGGGTTATCCTGTTTGACCTTTCATCTGCTCATCACCTTGTCATCATGACCCTTGATCATTTGATATCAAATACTGCCAAGTCCACTGTCGTGTCGCCGATATGTTCAAGAGAAGTTGACCTCTGTAGAATACTCAACCTCCCTCTGATACTTCACACAAAACATTTTATCCTTCTCCGTCTCGTGTTGATGATGTGGGAAACATTATGGCCCACCTTTGATCAAGGTCACTTCCTGTCGACTTCAGCTCATTATCCAGGAAGTTGACTTAGAGACTCCCTTCAGGTACCTTGGAGCGTGAATGCCTCAATGGCAGGTTCTTCATGTTCGACGCGAGGGTTTCATCATTGGCCTCCGATCGGATGATTCTACGGGTGTTCGACACCAGCTCACTGATTCGCACACCATGGATTGTACCTATAGTACCTTGAGGACCATTGTCATTATTGTTGGTACCTCTTGCGTCTATTAACAGTTTTCATCATTGACTGGTAATCAGACGATGTTCTCACATGTTCAACTTCGACTCCTATATTCGCATGCTTGAACTTGTACTCTGTTTGGGTCGAATTGGAGGGCAAGACCCTGGATTTTGTATGTTGGGATCCAGGCTGCATTTTGTGGATTATTATAATCACTACATGACTCATTCACTGGATGGTTGCGACCATGCCTGAGTCCATTCATTCATCCTCATCAGATGGCTGTGTCCATACCTGGGATCCAGATTTTTATGCACTCTGCTATGGATGGCTGTGCCCATACCATGTACATCATGTATTTGAGATATCAGTTGTATTTCGTGCAGGTTCTCCGACGGCCGTGTTTTCAGTCGACCATGTTCTTGTAAAGCACTTCACCCCTCTCTCTCTCTCGGGCTTCATGCTTTAGGGGGCATCTGTTACACAGTATTTTGTCACCGTCCTTGTTACCCCTTCTCCTGTACATTGGAGCACCTATTTCGGGACCTGTGAGAAGTGACATGACTTGAAAACACCTGTTTTGTATCCCTTAGAGTATGTACTCTATATGCCCTGAAGACACCTTCTGTAAAATACCCAAAAATGTAGCCCTTTCTCCATTGGCGTTGTTCCACAGTGTATTTCTCATGCCAATGGGATAAATCCTCCAAAGACGGCGTGCCAACTGGCGCTCTGTCTCAGACTCGCACTAGCGCCAACCCAGTTGGGTAAAGTTTTTAACCATCAAACTTCCAAAGGTTCTTTCCACCTTATCCATGAAATAATTCTAGATTGAAGTGGTTCAATTGGGCTTCACATCTCCCAAGGAGGGAAGTAGTTCTCCACCTCTCATGGAAGCTTCCTAATGATAAGGGAAATCCCATGAATCAAGTGGATGGTCTTACCTACTCCTCCTATCCCTATATAAGCTTGTTCCTTCCCCTTTGACAAGCTAGTTGGTAATTCTTGGTTAGTAATTCTACTTTTCAATCTCCCAAAGTCTGAGGATTGCTAAGCTCATCTTGTAAGACGTCTTGTGTATCCCTATGAGGCTAAATCTTTAAGGAGGATATCCATGTCCAAGTGGTCAAGGAGAGAGAGGCTTGTTCCCATCCCTTACAAGCTTTGCAAGGCATGTGTTGCTGATTCACCCAGCCAAAGGAGGATTTGACGTCAGAACTTGGTTTTATTCTCTTTCGTTTATCAATAATAATAGACGACTATAATTATGGTTCCACTCATGTGTCTTTATTATGATGTTTGAGTTGTATCCTTTCTGACTGATACATAGTTGCATTTCCTGGATTTTATGCTTGTATTTATCTTGTTCTTTGCATGTGCAGGTGTCTATTCACGGAGATCGTGAGGATTGTGACCAGCTGAAGCGAAAGAACGGAAGCGACGAACCTTCTACGAATATAAGCATTGGATTCGAGGTAGGATCTCATCATTGGCCTTTATTTTGCAATTAGGAACCTGCGTGTTAGCGTTGTTTGATTGTTGCTAGACCTCAGTTAGGCTAGTGGGATCGTCTTTGTCCGCAGAGGGGATTTACCTACACAACATTAAGCATTCTAATGACCATCCAAATGTGAGGATCATAGATATCTAAGCTATGATGAACAAGGAATTTAGCCAGCCAAAATCGGAGACCCAATCGATTATCGAGTTTAAGGAAGTCGCGATGCTTCCAGGTGAAACCCCATGGGATTTGGATTAGAGACTGAAGAGTATGATTCATGAAGCCAACATGACCTTCACAAATGGGTAGCACCATGAATGGTTTGTAGCATTACTAGCACTACATCTAAGGATGAAGCTATCGCAACAGAAGTTATCCACCCAGGCCAAAGCTTTGGAGATTGCAATGAGACAGCATGAGACCCCAATACAACATCCTAGCCTGGAAGTCCAACAAATCCACGCACAACTGCAAAATTTTTGTTTGGAAATGAAGAGCTTGAAACAGGACAAGACAACTCACCTCGAAGCGCGGGAGGAAGTATGGTGCATAAAATACAAGGGCTAAGGGCATGACAAGGACCATTGTCCAGTGTTTGCGAACTACTTGGCGGGAGGAGGGCCGATGCCATTAAGACCAAAGGCATAGGAAGGACCGAGCATGACACCTACATTATGGGGCACAATTTTCTAGATCAGAGGAAAACACACTATGAATAATTGTCACCTATTACAAAAGTATACGCAGATGTCCCAACAATAGTTCTATAGTTTTTGCATATCGGTAGGCCATGATGAGCGCACCTACAAAATTTATGAGCTGATGATGGATCAAACTCTTGTCTATATGGTGTAGATTGAAACACGAGCCCTTGATCCAAATACAGGGATGGCATGAGTAGATTTTTGGAGTGCAGACAAGGTCGAGGTGGAATGGGACCAGGAATGGGTCATGGACAACTGATTTGTTACAATTGTAGAGGACTAGGGCATTATGCTCACAATTGTACAAATCCAATGAGAGAATCATGTTTATATTGTACTCAATTTGATCATGAGGTGGAGGACTACCCTACAATGATAGCGAGGTTGCACGATAAAGGGATACTCCAGCCTCCCCCAACTCAGAATTTGCAAATGATGAGGTCTGAGCTGCTTGAAGAGGACCCAAATGTAAACATCATCCCTCGAAGTAGTATCACAATAGGAGATGCCCAAAGGTAAGTAGCCTGAAGAAAGTGCATGGGCTTGCAAGGCTCCTACAAAGGAACCTGAATTTGTTTTGGAGTGTGGGAAGGAGACATTCATGGAAGCTAAGAAGAGCTTCACATAGGCCTCCACTTCAGGTTGTAAGTATCAACTAGAGTCGGAGATGGATCCTTCAATGATCACTACCTTTTTGGAGACATGTATGTTTTGGAGAATTTAACATCTTCGGATAAATACTAATTCACTAGAAAAGTAGTTGTGCCTAGAACAATAGTTTAAAGTGTTTTAGACTTTCCCTATAAGCAATAGATAAGAAGAGAGGATAGAAGGCCTACCTGTAGTTCTGCTTTCCACTTGTCTCCCTTGTATTGATTCCATTGCTCCTTCCCATACTTAATCCAATTGAAATGTACCTTGTCAACACAATAGAAGACGAAAACTAATCAAATCATACGATGCATTGAATATAAATGAAAGGAATCAGAAGCAATTCATACATATAAGCATTAGGAAAGAACAAAAATATGGAAAAAGGTTCAAACACTTTATTAGATGGAAGAAGGAAGTCCGATTCAAATTCTTTCCTCTAGCTTGGATCCCATCCACATCACATCAAAAGCAAGACAAGCTTGTGGCATCGCATCATTTGCTCCAAATTCAAGTCTCATAGTAGCATTATCTCCTTACAATTCAACATAATCTAGACCTTGATTACTTAGATGAGTGATCAATTTATAGGAAGATGAAGGAGGTTTTGTCATTAATGGTGACATTGAATGGCCTTCCATACTTAGAATTAGTTCCATGGAGGAAGGTTTGAGAGGATATGATGATCCTTAACTCATTCCTCATCCATATTTGAGCTCATAGGAGTTGATAAGATAGGGGAACTTCTAGATGAATCCACAAGATAAGAATATTCCCAAACCCTATGTGAATTTCACTCATTCTCACCCAACACATGTGAAAGGAAACTTAAGTGCTCTATAGAGCACCCTAGCAATGGGCTTAGATGCTTTGCAGTGCACCTTCATAAGGGCTTACCTGTGGTGGTCCCCCTAGAGGCAATCTCTAGATGTCTCCAAGTCATGAAATTGTGTAGGAAGGAGGCATTCAAAGGGTTGAATTGTTTAGGGAATGAAACAATTGATTTTAGGGTTTTATGAGTCCTAAATCAATGATCTAAATGTTGGGATTTGATGTGCCCAAATGGATCTATAACAGTTTCCCCCTAAAGAATGAAGTTAAAAAAATGCCAGTGTCGAATAAAATGTTTTACGATGTGATGAGGAGTTATCAAAGTGGAAGGTGATGTGCATCAATTATAATACATATATCATGATATTTGATTTTACTAGCTGAAGGAAGGGATACCCATGCTCAGCTTATAAACTTTCATTACATGTACATAAACAATCATCTACAGATATAGACCCATGATCAGAATGACCATCAATGTAAAGCCATTGTACATATGATTTAGTACTCCTGATACCACAGCCCAGATGGATGTAACTAGATCTAGCGTCTTCAATCTTGTTCAACCATTCGTTGATGTACGAGTCTAGCCATGTGAATATGTGATTTGAAGTCAAACATGAGAAGACACCATCTAATTACTAGCCGATGATGTAAGTTGTTAATAGATTTGAGAGAAATCACTGATAATGATAATGATCCACAAGGTACTGCAATAAATTTTTCATGGTGTGAATGGATGATTTGATGTTGAACGCCATACAAAGTCTTTTGGTCAAAGGTCATTGATGTATGCCTATCACCGAAAGCGAGAAACTTGCAATTGATGCATGCAAGCATCAAGCTACTGAATGGGTGTTTCGAAGTCAACTTCTTGGATAATGAGTTGATGTCGACAAGAAGCGACTCATTGCAGGAGGGCCTTGATGTATCCCACATCAACAACATGAAACGAGTGTAGTGATTTTCGATATGGAATTTGACCGACGACACAAAGTTCAAGAATGGCGGTCATGAAAATGAAGGTTTATGGTATTGAAAAAGATGGATTTTTCCTTGATGACTTCTCTTGAACATGTTGGAGACACTGAAGTGAATTGGTAGCATTGACCCAAAATAAATTGATGGATGGTATGATAGACCAATATTTTGAGAACCATCAAGCAAATAACCCAACCCAAATAGTCATTGTGATGGAGTGAAAGTGTCATGTTCAAGAGCGACCTGCTACCATAAAGTGGTTTTCCCCTTTTCCATTTTCCCCAGTCATTGCTGAACAGTACCTCTTTATTTTTATAAAGCTTGAGGAGGATAACATATGCTTGTTGTATAATTTCACCCTTCAGGTGAATCCATTGCTATTGGATGCTTTAATGAGTCTAGTGAGGATGAAACTCAGTCTTGTCTAGATAGACAAGTTTGTCGCTATTTGATGTTTTTAACAAGTTTAACAACAAAGATAAATCGGTTGTTTTCATGTTTATTAATGAGCTCAAATTTACAAGCACTCAACAATATTTTCATGTTTACAGAGCCTGAAAAGCTTAAAGTGGACTCCAAGGGGGTTCCTTTTTCATTTTTAACAAAGCTCGAAAAAGAGATAAAAGTGTGCTTTGTGGTCAAAAGTTCAACCTATAATTGAGCACGTTGAGTTCTGCAAATCAGTTGTAAACCTATTGTAAACATCACCTAATGGATTAAAAATATTTGTTTCATATGTAAAAATAGGAAAATACTAATGTTTAGTCGATTAATTAACATGAAATAAACATAAAATAAGCTTTTACCATATCATTTTTACCATTTGGAACTTACCATCCAGTTTTGTGCTCTAAGCTCAGTTTTTACCTCAAACTTCACTCGCTGATTGTGAAAGATTTTGTAGATCATTTCTCAAGTTGTGCGACCAAGTTGGAACTAAACCTCTCTACTTTCTTTTCAATCCATTTTTTTTCATTTCATGCAAGTTTTAGGGTTTTTTGGGGCCCCTCGGGTTTCATTTTTTTCCCTGGGATTAGCGTAGGCTTTCACATTGAAAACTGCACTAAAGAGCACCGAGATAGAAGGCTAGGTGCTCTGCAATGCACTGTCTCTATGTCTAAGCTACACTAAGCACATTTTCCAAGTTGGTTTTAGCTGTTTGCTCCAAAATTTGCCCTGTTTTTTGCATGGAATGGATCCTAATTTAGCTTTTGATTTTGTTTTAGACTTTCATCAGATCAGAATGTCGATTACATGGCGATAAAGAGAGCATGAAGAAAAAGACATGGTTTCCCTAAATAACCTGGGTATAGTTGAGGCCCTCAGGAATTGCAGGTTACTTAGATACTTCAAGTTTTATGGAATGAGGAAACAAATAGAACTATTGTAGTTCCTTGTTCCTTCATGGGATCTAATAGATCAGACATTTCACATTAGGGACAAGATGGTCCCTATTACTATTAAGTATATTTATTTTCTTACCGGACTGTCAAGGCGAGGTGCCCCCATCTCACTTCCTGGATTTTCCCATGGAGGTGAATCGGTGAGAGATACATTAGACAGTTTTGTCGGCTACATACACAATGTTGCAGGGATGGGAAAACAAACATTCGGGATGTGAGTGCTTTTCCTTTATAAACGATCATGTTTATGATCGCAAAATTGGCTGGTAGTGTGACACTACATCTGGTGAATAGATATTATATGCAGTATGCACTAGAGTGTCTAGAGCCAAAAATTTTCAACGGGTGGGAGGCTGTACTTTCATTTTTGAAAGAACAACTAACTAAGGTAAAAAGTAGTAAGATGAAGAATTTTTACTATGGTTCGATCTTGATTTATTTTTCCTTAGAGAATACCCATTGATGGAATTGCACCATGTAACATTGGGTATGACTGGTTTTAGAGATCCACGTATGCAAAGGTGGGTCAAATTCATGGCTCGACATGCTGATCAGTCAACAATCATTTTCTCCCATGGATTTTTCTTGTTGGCTTGAGTGACAACATGTCATTATTGAGAAGCATCCATACTCAGGGATGGATTGTCATGGAGATCTAGATTTGATTTTACGAGTTGGAGCACAATGGGGTGTTATGGGTAAGTTGGTTGACCAAAGTGTTTTTTATTTTTCAAGTTTCTACATGTTTTTTGTGTTTTTTAATGTTTCCAAGAGTAAACTAAAATTACTCTTATGCATACAGATGTGCGCACTGTTTGACCTATGGTACATCAACAGGTTCCAGGTGAGCTAGCACATAGAAACATCGGGAGAGAACTTCTCCAGGACTTGGATTTGGCCGAGACCTTAGTAGAGTTGCAGGATCACATAGACGGATTAACCCTTGGTATTCCAGATATATGGATCGAGGAGTTGCCTATGAGGCTGTAGCGCCACACTATTGGTGTTCTTCACCATTGGGCTAGGCTTTTGCGCATGATAGCATAGGCTGTGACCTATTACCATGAGCACCACAAGATCTACTTAGGATATTTTGTATGCATTTTTGAGTTTTCGAGTCAGATGACCAAATGTGTCTTGGGCACAAATTTTGTAAAAACTTCTTAAAACAACTATCTATTTTACTTTTAGAGTTTTTTATGGTTATATGCAATCCTATCCAACTGGTGATGTGAATTGAAAATATTACTTTTACATATGTTGCAAATGTTTGTTTAACACATAATTCACTAGAGAATCAGTTAATGTGTTAATATTTCAGGAAACATGTTGATACTGAATGTGTTCAAAATGTCTTTCCAAAATACAAACTCTAAGGAACATACAGAAAATTATTGGATTTCAGACAGTATAAATGTTTGTTAATTGTAGTACAATGAGTTGCAATTCCAGCCTAATGATGATTCGGTGAATTCCAAGTGAAATGGCATCAGAGAGTAGTTCAATAAATGTGCTATACTCAGTGATATTGTTCATTGACCGACCAATACAAATCCCTTGAAAACTTACTAAGTTGCCACTTGGAGCGAAAATGGCCCATGCTACAGAAGACAAATTCTATGTACTATGACTAGCACCATCAGTGTAACCAACAAAAGGTTCCAAAGACTCCAACATCTGCAACAAATTCATAGCAAGTTACTAACCAGATAAAAATATCTAAAAGACACACACACACATGTAATGGAAGAATATATACAGTGAGTTTTACTACACTTAATCAAACATAGTAACATTTAAGGTACAACCCATTTCAGGGCTGCGACAATGGAATCCCATCATAATCTACTAATTCGTAGGCTCCTTTCACCAGAACATGCTTGACAACATAAGGGCCCATCCATATTGGTTTGAATTTCCCTACTCCAAGTTTATCAGCCTCCTGATCATAAAGCAAGACCAGGTCTCCTTCTGAGAAGATACAACACTTGACATTTCTATCATATTGTGCCTTAATACATTTCTTATGCGTTTCGTTAGCTAATGTGGCATTACAACGGGTTTCATCCATATGGATTAATTCCAAGAAATACGCTTCTTCTTCAAAAGTGGTGGGTAATAGGTCAATCGCAATTTTGAGCATTGAAATTTCACATTGTATCAGTAAGATTACTTCCAAACCATACACCAATTGAAAGGGTGTAAGTCCAGTTACATTTCTCACCGAGGTTCAATATGCCCACAGGGGAGAGTACAGGATTAAGTGCCAATTTCTTTTAAGAACTCCTATCATTCTTTGCAACATCCGCTTCAGGACCTTGTTGATGGCCTCAACTTGTCCATTCACTTGTGGGTAATACAGGGTAGAACTATCATGTGACAATCCTAACTTAGCAGTCAACTCAGCCATCATGTGATTGCGAAAATGCGACCCATGATTTGTAACTATGGCTTGTGGTAGACCAAAGCAGGCAACCACATGGATAAAAAAGAAAAGAGAAGTCGTTTCACCACTGTTGTTCAATGTTGAAATCGCCTCAACCCATTTGGTAAAATAGTCAATGGTGATTATAATATACCCATGCCCCCTAGCCGAGGTGGGGTTACATGTCATAAAGTCAATGCCCCATTTGGCGAATGGGCCAACAACAATAACTAGATGCAATGGTGCAAGTGGTAATCTATTTTTTCGGTCATATATCTAGTATGCATGACAGCTTATGACAACAATAATATAATCTTTAAATATAGTTTTCCAGAAGTAACCAACACGAAGAATCCTTTGTGTGGTTTCATATCTAGATAAGTGTCCACCACAGGCACCTGAATGGAAATCATTCAATGCTTTCTCGGCCTCCTCATGCATGAGGTACCTCCATAAAATCATATCAATACCACGATGGTAAAGTGTGTCACCAAGGATTAGAAAATATTTGCCTTGGTAATGAATACATTGTTGTTGTGAGCGAGAGGTATTTTGCTGGAAATTTTGGGTTTGGAGATAGATCAGTATATCTCCATACCAGGTGTTAGATGACGAAATTAGAAACAGAGACTCATCCAAAAGTCATGGTTTGGATGTTTATTTGATGGAGGTCGAGGGAAGGTCACATAGTAACTCAGCGAAAACTAGAGATTTATTTGACTTAGACTTGAATTCTAAATCAAATTCCTATAAAATAACTATCCATTTTGAATATTTGCCCCCCAGCAATTGGCGTGACAGAATGTATGTCATAGGGTTGCAATATGAAATTACAGTTGTTTTTCATAACAACATATAGTGGTGAAATCTTTGAACAACTTGCAAAATTTCCAAAGCTATTTTTTCGACATAAGAGTACTTACTTTCCATATCGTTGAGATTATGACTCAAGTAATAAATAGGATGTTCAATCCCATTTTTTTCCTGTACTAAAACCATGCCAATGGTTGTATCTGCAGTGGTGAGATATAAGTAATAGTTATTTTGGAAATTTGGAGAGTACATAATGAAGCTCTAATTAGGGTATCTTTAAGAGTGTCAAAGGAAGCTTGTGCAACCTGATCACAATGAAAGGGTATATCCTTTTTCAAAATACATGTAAAACATTTAGCCTTTTCAATGTAATTAGGAATGAACCTCCTCAGAAAGTTGGCTTTCCCTTGGAGTCTCTGTAACTGTAAAAGATTTGAAGGTGGAGGAAAATCGAGAATTGCTTAAACCTTTAAAGCATCGAATCGAATTCCCTCTCGAGACACTACAAATCCAAGCAAGTGACTAGAACCAACACAAAACACACATTTGTGTGGATTGAGTCAAATATTGTAGTGTCAACACCGTAAAAATATTGTTCTCAAACATTGTGTGTGATCAGTCTGCTTTCGTGAATGAGCAACTGAATCATCAAGGTAAGATTGAACAATGTGCTTGATGTCATAGAAGGCATAATTCATTGCCCTCTAAAATGTGGCCCCAACATTCTTCAAACTGAAAGGGATTTTTCTATAGGAAAATGTGCCACATGGACAAATAAAATTTGTTTTCGATTGGTCCTGTGGGCGTATATTGATTTGATTCTAGCTGGAAAATCCATCCATAAATGAAAATATTTCGTCAATAATCTAGTGGAGAAAATGTGTAGGATAATTATCCTTTGGACATTCCTGATTTACATCCCTATTATCGATGCACACTCCTATTTTTCCTAGTTTCTTCATGACATGAACAATGTTGGAAACCCAACCAGTAAGAGGAACAGGGTAAATGAAACTAGACCGCAAAAGTTTTTCAACTTCTGCTTTAATTGCAATAGCTTTCTTTGGATGAACAGGTCAAAGCCATTGTCAAACTGGCTTGACATCAGAGTACATTTTAATTTCATGTTCAAAAATACTAGAGGTAATGCATGGCATCTCCTCATAAGACCATGCAAAAATATCTCTAAATTCATGAAAAAGATCATGGTAATTATCAAGTTCCAATGGTGAACAAGATTTGTCGACATGAATGTTCTCTACAATATTAGGCTTGGCCAAAATATTAATAGAAATCATTTCTTCAATATTTGATAGATTTTGCTTAGATTCGATTGTCTATGGAAACTAAATTCACTAGGAAATCAATGACTAATGGGTGGTTCCAGCTCAGTTACAAAAGGGTTGGGTGTACACTTTACCCTGAGTCTTTGAAGTTGGTCCTGCTCAGGGGAATTCAGGAAAATATTTTAGACACCCTCCATCTACTGGCTAGGGGCGACATTTACCAACTATCCTATGAGGACATAAAGACTATTTTTAGAAACCATTCTAGAGCAGCTAGAAAGAAAGGTAGGGGGAGTCAACCCATAGCCAGTACCTCTTCCTCTAACTCATCCATTAAAGGAGAAATTGGAAACATGTTGGAAGACTTCAAGAGTGGGATGTTGCAGACTCTTGCCATGCAAATGGATACCTTACATATCAAAAGGAAATAAGAGGAAGCAGAGAGAGATTTGGCCATTTTTTGCCCTAGATGCACTAGGAGGCATCCTAGCACTAAATGCCCATTGAAATCTATAGAGGTTTGTTCAGTCTGTGAAGAAAATCATTCTACAGATAAGTGCCCATCCTTACCCAGACTTAAATTTGTATATCGAGGGGCTAAGGGAGTCATTTAATAGATCCATTACATAAACCAAAGGAGGCTGCATGGCTTTAGACAATACTAGCAGGCGATGCAAGGGACATCTTAGGCATACCACAATCCCAACCAAGTCACCTCCATACCTTCTTGGGGCCCCCCTACTCATCCTTCCTGGTCCACGCCTCCTCCTTGGTCCTTAACATCTCAATATTATTCCCAACCAACCACCCATTCATTTCAATCCTATGCTCAGTCGCAACCTTAGTGGAATGCATCTCATCAGAGGTGGATGCCCCAATACAACTCTCTTCCCACTCTTCTACCCCCACCACCTACCCAACCACAACCATTACCTTCTACTCCATGAAAGCAACCCCAAATTCCTGCCCAGCCAAATCCAAACCTGAACAACAGATAGGTTCAACAAGTGTATATTGGGGAACCATCATGCCCAACTTATGTTGTGGAGATTCAAGAAATTAACTTTTGATCTAGGAAAGTTCTCCCATATAGCCAACCTCCACCCAGGGAGGTTGAGGAAGATAAAGAGGAAAGCGAACCTAAAGAAAATCCACCCTTTCCTAAGAGACTATCCAGACAATCCATCCTACCCCAGAAGAGACTGAACTCCTGGGAGAATTGAAACATTTATGTGTGAAGATACCACTTCCCCAAGCGATAAAATATGTGCCTATCTACAATAGGTTGATCAAAGAGAATTGCTTTAGGCATCCAGGAAGGTGCAAGAGAGATGCCCCAACCATCAATGTCATAAGACAATTTCCCAACCTAATGTTCAGGGAGATAATCTGTCCAAATATCTAGACCCCGGAAGCCCAGTAGTTGATGTCCACATCAATGGCACAATAGTCCCACATACCTTGCTTCATCTGGGAGCTCCCATTAATGTGATGACAAAGGACACAATGCTCAAACTTAACCTCTAGGGCTAATTGACGAAGACCACGACAGTGCTATAGTTAGCAAACCGCTGCACAGTGACCCTTGAGGGGATTGTGGAAGTTGTGATGGTCTCCATTGATTCTTGGGATTACTCTGCTGATTTCTTACTTCTCCATCCAAAGGAAAAACTGACTGGGTATCCTCTAATTCTGGGAAGACCCTGGTTGGCTGTAGCTAATGCCTACATCAGCTGCCGAGTTGGGAACATGACCATAAAGAACGGGCACATGTCCAAGTATTTAACCCTATATCCTCCTACCCAACCCTTGATAGAACATGATCTACCTCTCTAGTTGGAGGAGGAGGATGAGGATGAAGTTTATTCTACACCACTTTGTACATTAGAAATCACCATGGGGGGGAAACTGCAAGATGAGGATGATATGATTGAAAATTTGATTCAGAATCCACCTCCCAGTGTATCACCATTAGAAGACATAGTAAGAGAAACCCAAAACAACCCCTCAACTGATCTCTTTGTGGTATACCCTAGTTCTCTCTGTGTTAAAAATATAGAGTTCAGCCTAGAAAGAACATTTAAAATCAATCCATCCCTATCTACTTCCTAGGAGAGAGAGCTATGCAACATATTGAGAAAACATCTAGATGCCTCCACCTAGAGTTATAAGGAGATGATGGGAATGCTCCCTTTAGTATGTACTCATCATATATACATAAAGGAATATTGCAATCTAGTCAAGCAACCTCAAAGGAGGATGAACCCAACACTTAAAGATATTCCTAAGGAAGAACTATAGAAATTGCTTGATGCGGGATTCATATATCCCATCTCTTATAGTGAATGGGTCTCTCCTTTGGTGCTAGTGCCAATGAAAAATGGTAAGTGGAGAATCTATGTTAGCTATCAGGAATTGAACAAGCCACTAAAAAAGATCATTTTCCTTTACCTTTCATAGATCAATTGTTAGACGGTCTTGCAGGGAAAAAGTTTTTCTCCTTCCTAGATGGGTTTAGCAAGTACAATCAGATTCAAATTAGCTTGGAAGACCAATATAAGACGACTTTCACTTTTCCTTGGGGTACCTTTGCATACCAGGTACTTCCTTTTGGTTTGTGTAATGCTCCAGCCACTTTCCAAAGAGGGGTATTGAGTATATTTTCTGAACTGGTTCATGATGCAGTAGAAATATACATGGATGATTTTACTCCTTATGGCTCTGACTTTCAGGAAGCTTTATCTAATCTAGGAAAAGTTCTCGATAATTGTATTGAGATGAACCTATCCCTCAGTGTAGAAAAATGTGAATTTTTTATGACTGAAGGGACCGTGCTAGGTTATACTATATCTCAACAAGGATTGTAGGTGGACCCCAACAAAAGTTTCATCATCGAAAGGGTCCCACCTCCTCAAAAGGTGAGAGACGTCATTACAAGAGATTCATTAAATACTTTAGCAAGTTAGCCTCTCCTTTGTTTGGCCTCCTAGGCAAATATGATGAGTTCATATGGTCAGAAAACTATCAAGAAGCCCTGGATACCTTGAAGAGCAAGCTAGTGACTACCCCAATTCGTAGAGGCCCAAACTGGTCCCTACCCTTTCACATTCACACAGATGCCTCGAAAAAAGCAATAGGAGCAGCCTTAGGACAAATTGATGAAAAGCTACCTTATACCATTTACTTTATAAGAAAAAACTTGTCAAAGACAGAGTTAAATTATATAGTGAACGAGAAGGAACTCCTAGTTGTCGTGCATTCCTTAAACAAATTTAGACATTATATAATAGGCTATCAATCCTTTGTGCACACTGATCATGTTGCAATTAAATATTTAATGAACAAACCAGATGTAAACGCTCACATTATTATATGGTTTCTTTTACTGTAGTAGTTTGATCTGACCATTATTGATAAGCATGGTAAAGAGAATGTTGTTGCTCACTTTTTGTCTAGAGTAAATTTGCTTGCTGATGAAGAAGGAATGGTGGATAACCAAATGCTAGATGAACACCTATTTGCTATATTAGTACTCTCTCCATGATTTGTTGATATAGCAAACTACTTGGTTTCAACATAGTTCCCACCAAACCTATCCTCAAAAGAGAAGAGCAAGATAGTAAGGAAAAGTGCACCTTTCACCTAGATTGGAGGCAATCTCTTCAAACATGGCCCATATAAAATCTTGAGAAAATGTGTTAGGGAGGAGGAAGTCTTTGACATCCTCCTGACTTGTCTTGACGGGCCTTGTGGAGGTCATTTTGCAGCAAAAAGAACCGCCTTCAAGATATTGCAAGCAGGCTACTAATGGCCCACTCTTCATCAGGATGTGAGGAGATACACAAGCCAATGTGATCAGTGTTAGAGGATGGGGAATCCCACTCCAAAGGATTAAATGCCCATGCAATATCAAGTGACCTTTGAGCCATTTTAGAAGTGGGGCATGGAATTTGTGGGGCCTATCAATACCCCTTCAAAGCAGAAGTAGTACATCATTGTGTGCACCGACTACTTGAAAAAGTGGGCAGAGACAAAAGCAATTAGAGCAGCAGTAGAGGAAAAAGTAGCTGATTTTTTGAGGGAAAACATATTCTACAAGTTTGGGTATCCGAGAGTGTTGGTCACAGACCAGGGTAGCCAGTTCACTTCCAACCTAATTGATGACCTGCTCACACATCATAAGATCAAGCACAAGCCTTCCACCCCTTACTATCCACAAGCCAATGGGCAAGTGGAGGTCACTAACAGAGTATTGGAAGGGATCGTAACCAAGGTAGTGAGTAGCAGTAGAAAATACTGGGCGGGTAGATTAGTTGAGGCCACTTGGGCCTACAATAGAACATGGAAGACCACCATCGAGTTCACACCCTATGAACTGGTCTATGGGAAGAAGGCTTTGTTATCAATAGAGTTTGAATTCAATACCCTAAGGATGGCATCCTAGCTGGACCTAGACCTCAGCCATGCATAGAAGGAGAGATTACTTCAGCTCAATAGATTAGATGAATACAGATTGCAAGCCCTTCTCAATATAGAGGTAGTTCAGCTTCAGAGAAATATATGGCATAACAGAAATATTAGGGAGAAGCAATTCCAAGAGGGAGATTGGGCACTACTCTATGATTCAAGATACAAGGATTTCAAGGGGAAGCTAAGGACAATATGGATGGGACCCTACACTGTGGAGAAATGCAATGATAATGGTTCAGTTCTAATAAAAACCATTGATGATGAAGCCATCCCCATGCTTGTCAATGGACATCGGTTGAAAGTCTACAAGAAACCCCTATCCAAGTGAGAGTTTATTGAGTATTTGGATAAAATAGTGATGGTAGTGGAGCATGTCTCAGCTTCCACTTCACCCACTCACTGAAGAAAAGAGAGAAAAAATAAGGACTCAAGTGAAAGCCTCCATGAGGCACTTGAGTCCCATCACTGGGTTGAAAACCTCTTCTAAGGTAGCCCAGTGATGTCAAAAAAAAAGAAAAGGAAAAGAATAAGATCCCTGGGTGAAATCCTCCCTTGGAGGCGCCCAGGGTAGGAAATTAAGGTGAAAACCTCTTTGAGGCGCCCTAGTTGTTTTCAAAAAAAAGAGAAAAAAAAAGAGAGAAAGAACAAAATGAATTTTTATTGCATTGCAGGTTTGCAGGAGGACTACAGGGAGTAGGAGAAGGTGCCAAGGGGACCCTGAAATTCATACCAGCATCCATCTCATCTTCTCCTCACCTTCCTCCATCATTTTTTGCATCTCTTTCACCCCACTGTACCTCTTCCAAAACTGTGTTTTCTACAGGACGCTCTTCTAGGAATTACAGAGAGCCAAAAGTGTCTACATGAGGTACTTTGAGTGATGAGAAAAGATTCATGAGGAACCTATAATCCCTCCTACCACCTTGAAGCCTCCTTTCCATCGTTTCCAAGCCTGCATCACGCTCAAAGCATCATTATCATTTTTTCCTTTCCAAGAAAAAACATAGAAAAAGTTTGAAAAAAGAAAAAGAGGAAAAGGCACCATCGAATTTACTAGAAGCTTACCTACTATCCCTCCATCATTAATCTCCAACTTTAGCATCATTCTCGAATTCCAAGCATAGGGAAATAGCTGAATTTTCAAGGGGAGAAGTAGCTATAGGAGCTCTTGTAGAAATTCCTATAGTAGCTGATCCCATAGAAGACTAGCACCAGCAGTAAGGGACATCAAATCTAAAGGGTGGAAAGGCACATACAGCTCAACTCCAGAAAAACAAGAACATGCAAAAACACACAACAACACATCCGCAAGTAGAGACAACATGCATGAAGGAAAATGAAGGCATGCAGCAGAGAACGCTGAAGCACCTCACAATCGATGGAAGCAAATACACTTGGATTACAAGTAAGTAGCTAAGTCACTCCTCTATCTGCATTTGTGTAATTAGGAATCATACAAAGGCAACAAGATGGTTGAAATCAAAAGAGGGAAAGGTTTCCAGTTAACTTGGCGACCTTCATTTAGTTGAATCCACTTAACCAAAATACCATCCACACGTGCACACAGTCAACTCAAGCAAAAGATGCGAAGGACAACTAGTGGGAGGAAGAGTAACTCCGATGTAGTAATGAGGTGATGATTACGAGGGGGGTCATGATGAACAAGTAGGTGGAGACCAACGGTCCTAATCTGGGCAACGTACACCTTTCCAACTCATCCCTCATTACCAAAAATAGCCATAAAGGTTAATGAGCACTCCTCCCCACAGATTCTCACCACCTTTTCTATAGTTTCTCCTCGTAACTCAGCCACACCACAGCCTTCTTATGCCTGCACAACCTCATATCCACCACCCTCCATCAATTTCCTCCCTATTTTTTCTCTCAACAGTTTCTAGAGGAACACCTACAAGAAATCTATAGGAGGGATAGCGGGCTTCTGCAGGAGGGGCAGTGAGTCATTTTGAAGGGAGGAAACATAATTTTTGGCACAAATTTCAGTCTGAAGAGGTAGGGTTCATGAATGCTCTCTGTTGAATATCAAAATATGAGAGAGTTGGTTTCAAATTGGATATTAAATGAGTCTTTAAGAGGGTAGAAAAACATAAAACAAAATCTGTTTAAAAAAAAAAAAAACACAATCCCCTCTCTCTTTCTGTTTCACTCAAAATTCTTTGTCTCCACTTGCATATCTAGTTTTTAAGAAAGAAGTACAGGTAGTATGATAGGGGGGTTTATGAAAAAAGAGCCCACTAACTCCACTAGACTCCATGCACATCCTCAAGTGGTCGAAATATTTACAAGGGAAAACTGGATGAATTTCTTTGAGAATTTTAGAGGGTTTGATGATGAAATTGCCCATGAATTTGCTCTCTCTTTGGTCCCTCACACAAGAACTCATGCTACTATAACCATCAGAGGCCTCTCTATTCAAATAACCCCTAAATTCCCCAGTAAGGTCACTACCCTTCCCCTTGGGCTGCCTTGGAGTAAAGATGAGAAACCAATTGGCTAGATTGCCAAGAGGAAATTTTTCCAAGATAATAAAACCCCCGTTGAAGACAAAAATGGAATTAGGAGGGCTAGTGTACCATATCCCTGGGATGAGGTTAGCTACCAAGTGATCAAATACATTTCTTGTGAGGGGAGGCACAACATTGTTTATGGATATCATTTCAGAATCCTCCAAGAATTGAGATATGGCATGGACACCCCATCACATCAAAAGATCAATATCCCTTACTTTCTCCTTCAGTCCCTTATTCACTCCAACACCAAGGTACAAGAAGGAAATTCATTGCAGCTAGCTCACAATGGCCTAATCAAGATACTAGTAGAGGAAGCGCTCCATACCCTTACAATCACTATAGCATGGGAAGTTTTCAGAAATATGACAGTTAAAGATGACATCAAGGCATTAATGTATGATGTCAATCCTGTTGTTAGTGAGGAGGGAGAATAGCAAGGAGGAGAAGATGAAGCTAGTGGTGACATAGCAGAGCAAGACAGGAAGGAGGAGAGGAAAGAAATAGAGGAGGGGAGAGTTGAAGAGATAGAGCAGGAGGAGGAAAAAGAAACAGAAGAGGGAGAAAAGGAGGCAGAGAGGGCAGAGCAAAGAGAAGAGTCCCCTGAAACTTTGGAAAGAGAAGTGTCATGCGGAAAGAGTTATGTTTGCGGACAAACCTAACCTCCCTAGGAGTCTAAGACTCTCTAGTGACAAACAAACCAAACAAGAGCAATACTTCTCTAAATACACGTTATTCTATGAGAGATCAAGTGTTTTTCGATCTTACCTTAGGTCCAACGCTTGTTGTAGCAGTCCAGCCTTGCTGATCCAGATGAGCTCCTCCTTCACTTTAAGACCTGCATACACTAACAAAGCAAACGATTACATAACACCTGAATATTTCATAAAACAAAGCATATTCATCACATAGACCAAGGAGTACATGAAATAATTCATTAACAACAAATCATTGAGAAGAATGGACTTATTTGTATTAAGGAAACAAAAAAGGAACCATTACAACCTGAGCCTTGGTTTTGTGCAAGCTCCTCCCAGGGTCCAGCAAGAGATTTCCTCTACTTTGACAAGCTCACCCACTCCCAATATGGCAACAAGGAAGGATAGTGATCTCTCCTCACAAGTCAACAATGGAAGTCCTAATTCCAGCAGCATTTACCTTTAGAATGTTCAGCTTTCAACCTCCCCTCCTTTGGCCCAATGCCTGTATTTATAGTATTCTAGAAGAGGTTATTCAGTTCCAACATCAATGGGATAATCCCTCTTTTGGATGGGGTAGTTCCTCTCTTGATGGGATAAGCTCCTCTATCATAGGGGTGCATGAACCATCTGGAGGCGCTCAATACACGTCAAGAACTCTTCTAGAAGGCTCTAGAAGTGACCACAAGTAACTTTTTAAAGATGAAACTCGCGCCTTTTGACTTTTACAGGGGTACGCACCCATCCTTTGGCTTACAGAGCGTACAAGTACGTAGGCACAGTGTGTTTGGGATGCGTACACGCAGGCAAGGTAGAGAGAACCTGCGTACCCAGAGATAAACATGTTTTTTAGTGACTTTCTCTCTTTTTGAAATTTGACATGAAGAGCAGAGGTATTAGGCTTGACAAGGAGGATAATATGACTATTGATGGAGCCATATTAACTGCAGATAGTCATGGTGACAAATTTCAGTGTAACAGATTGCCCCCTAAAGTACGAAGCCTGTAATAGATAAGGGTGTTAAATCATATAGGAAGGGTGAAGTACTTTATCATTTCGAGGATCATCTTGTGGAGAGCCGGAACCTGCAACATTCAAAACAAAATACATATATAAGATCATATCATCGCTGAGGTAGGCATTCCCATACTCAGATCAAAACTGAAACTATAAGACTAACTACTCTGATACAAGAATGATCTCGTAACACATCATAAGTACAGACACATGTGGACATAGTATGGAAGCAGCCATCTGTTTATGAATAGTCCACAATATAATGAATACAAAACTCCTCGCAGCCTGGATGGTGGAAACTAGATCCTGGGTCTTCATCTCTACTTCCCGAATTGGTACGATTCTAGCCATGTGAATAAATGAGTCGATGTCGAACATGGTAGAAACCACTTGATACCAGTCAATGATGTAAACTGTTAACAAGCGTGAGAGAGACCACCAGTAATGTCAATGGTTCTCAAAGTACCCAGCACAATCCATGAGATGTGAATGAATGAGTCGATGTCGAACATTTCATGGAATCCTTCGATCGCAAGTCAATGATGAAAACTGACGTCGAAGGCGAGAAACCTGCCATTGATGCATGCAGACTCCAAGGTACTGACGATTTCTAAGTCAACTCTCTAGATAATGTGCTGATGTCGATAGAAAGCGACCTGTTGCAAGCAAGCCCACAACACGAAATCATAGTTCAAGTTGAAGAAATGTTGCTGCAAGGACTGACTCAATGATGATATGATGAATGATAGGTATTCTGCAGTTGAATGTTTTGTTTCAGACCTCTTGAACACATAACGACACAACAGATGGTTTGGTGATAAATGACTCAAAGTCGACTCCCATAACCCGGCTAAAAATGTCAGTGATTTTGGTCAACTGTGAGGTAAAGGATTTCCCAACCCAGGTGAATGAATAAGTGTCGTGTTCAAGAGTGGTAGTAAGGTTTTCTTGAGACAAAAAGATATCAAATAGGCTCATTCTTCTCATTTTTCCCCACCATTTCTGGCAAGTACCTCTTTATTTTTTACAAGCTTGAGGAGGATAACATATGCTTGTTTGTAAGATCATCCTTCGGATGACTCCAACTTAGTTTTGATGCGAACCCTAAGAAGGAGTGGTCCGTTCCTGTTTGTAATAGAACATGTCCTTTACTGTGAAATTTTAACGAGTCCAGTATAGGAGAAACTCAGCGCTTTTCATATTTAGAGAGTCTGAAAAAATTAGAAGACTTCAGATTGAACTTTTTCGTAAAGTTGTGTCTCCTAAGCCCGAAAAAGTATAAAATAATACCTAGGAGAACCGCTTGATCTTGCGACCAAGGATATTTTCGTAGTTAGTGTCTTTGACCTGAAAAGTAAAAAGCGATCAAGGACACGTCGTTTTATTTCCAATATCGAATTTGAAACGACAAAAATCCGGCAATCTTTTCCTGTTTTTACGGTCAGAAAAGGGCTATAAAGGGACCGTCTTTTAATTCCGTTTTAACGAGTGTAAAAGAAATGCTCGGCAATCTTTTCAGTTTTTAGGAGTCAGAAAAGGGCTTAAAAGATGACTCTGATGTCTGTTTTGTGAAAAAGTGACAAGTTTCCCTGAAAGTCCCTTTGTCCTGCACAAAAGCGAAATATTACTCATACCTGTTTAAGATGGGCAAAATGCATAAAAAAGACCTTTCATGGTGAAAAATAAACAAAAATATCATTTATTTATCCAAAAAACCTATAAAAAGACCTTTTACCATGTCATTTTACCATTTTACTGTTGAGGTTGAGAAAAGAGCTTTTGACAAGAAACTTCCCGTGCGGATTGCGGAAAATCAGACCGTCGGAATCGAACGC